>JAUPMG010015740.1:0-15421 GCA_031762675.1 Pachysandra terminalis
TTTGTTCTTAAGATTATTAAACAAGGTATCCAAGGGTATTTTTGTCCATAAAATATACTTTCAAACTATAGGGGAGGGAGGTGTTTGTGATGGCCAAAGTTTAAGGGGTACCTGTTGATATTATGCTAAACTCAAGGGGGTGTAAATGTAATTTATCCTTTTTTTTTACCTTTAAATAGACTTTTGATTTATTTCGGCCGAAAAAGTGACAATTTCAGGTGAAATTTTTTGGCCAAAGTGATTTTATTTCGTCAAAATTTCGACCAAAATATTGGCGAAATAAGCACTTTTCGGACGAAATAATTCATTTTGAAATATAAGGATTTCATGTTTCGGAGGGGTGATCCGAAACCGAAATTTAAAACTATGGCCTAGAGAGGAAAGGAAATTTTTATTGGGTTTGGGTAGGGGTAAAACAAAAAAAAAGGAAAAATTATATATTACCCTTACTTTATAGTTTTATTTTTATTTTTAGTCTTCTATAATTTTGTTATCTACTGTAGTGGGTGTTTTTGTAAGGAAGTTACCAAGTGTAATATTACTGACTGATGGGAACTTAAATCAACGAGTGACCGTATCTCGTCTCTAAAAGAACCAAAGAACTAAATTAGTGGACCGTTTAACACCGGTCGAACCAAGTTAGGGAAAACAGTGAGTCAAGGCCAAGAATTACGTGAGCACACTTCAAAGCTACGTTTTTTAGGAGTCTAATGCCTCTCTTTTTATCCATCCCGAATGAGGGAAGTGACCTAGTATTTATAGCTTTTGGAAGAGAGTTAACTGTAGTTAGAATTCCCAACCACGGTTTTCTGACAGTGGTTAAAACGTTCACCTGAGGTAGTACGCATCATGTACCCCAGTCTCTTAGGTGGACCAATCACAAGTCGTTTGGATAATTACAGGTTTGCCACTTAGAAACTGTGACACGGCCTATAACCCCAATACGGCTAAGTGTTGGTGGACCTCATGACTCTCCTTTCCTTCACATTCTATTTTCCCCCAGATAATGTAAGTATTACCTACGGCGTCATTGAGCATCGCTCTAGACGAATGATAGTATTGCCTACGACGTCATCGAGCATGGCTCTAGACGGAGGATTGTATTACCTACGACGTCATCGAGCATCGCTCTTAAACGGATGATAGTATCGCCTACGACGTCATCGAGCATTGCTCTAGACTGAGGGGTAGTATTGCCTACGACGTCATCGAGCATCGCTCTAGACGGAGGGTAGTATCGCCTACGACGTCATCGAGCATCGCTCTAGACGGAGGGTAGTATCACTTACGACGTCATCGAGCATCGCTCTAGACGGAGGATAGCATTGCTTACGACGTCATCGAGCATCGCTCTAGACGGAGGGGTATCATCAACGTCTTACATCATCCAGGGCTGTCATTCCCCTTCGGGTGTAAATTCATATCGATGTGTCCACCGAGACGCATCTCTTTGGTAAACGTGAGGTGCACCTCTAAGACTCAAGAACCCAAGGGGTTGTCCCATCGCAGGTGGGTGCCCTCGATTATGACTTGAGAGGATGTCCCATTATAAGTGGAACTCTCAAGAACCCGAGGGGTTGTCCCATCACAGGTGGGCGCCCTCGAGTATGACTTGAGAAATATTTCTGCATCAGTATCCTGCTGTAAAGGGGTCTCGCATTCTGTTGCAGAGTACCTGTTGATATCAGCATCATTGCATATTCATTGTAGTGTTGATCATCCTGTGATTTATGTAATAAAAATGGTCATCACGGTAGCGCACTACCTTCTCCCTATATCTATGACTTGGTCGTATATTCCTTGAACCGACCGGGGTTCTTCCTTAGGAAGTTCCCGAGGGTTATACCAATATATATCAGTGGGGATCTTGCTACGTGTCGGTCTCTTATTGGGCTATTGCCCTTACCATTTTCATATCTACGTTTTAGTCCCCTTGACCACGACGATCATCTTTAAGATATTGGCGTGGTCATGGTATAGTTCGAATAACATTGTCACTACACACCGATCACTGCCCTTGAGCATTAGCATGGCATGGAGACGTATCTCTTAGTTGGCATCCCACCATGGAGTATTGGCCTCCCGCCATGTGGTAAAGAGATGCAGCTCTAAGTTGGCATCCCGTCGTAGAGTATTGGCATCTCACCATGGAGTATAGACACGCACCTCTTAGTCGGCATCTCGCCGTGGAGTATTGGCATCCCATCATGGAGTATAGAGACGCACATCTTAGTCGGCATCCCGTCGTGGAGTATTAGCATCTCGTCATGTACTATTAAGACGCATCTTTGTGGTAAATGTGAGGCGCACCTCTATCTCGGCATCCCGCTGTGGTCATGTGATAATATAATGGATATCATCAACGTACATTATTTGCCTCCAGGGTCAATCCCCTACTACTATGGTTTTTTTTTTCTACCTCTACCTGCAGCAAGATTGGTAGGACTGATACCAGTAGCAGTATCAGCCGACAGTATCAAGATGCAGGACTGATACTAGTAGCAGTATCAGCCGACAGTATCAAGATGCAGGACTGATACCAGTTTTTTTTTTTTTTTACCTCTGCCTGCAGCAGGATTGGTAAGATTAATACCAGCAGCAGTATCAGCTTGTAGTATCAGCCTGTAGTATCAGCCTGCAGTATCATCCTATAGTATCAGCCTGCAGTATCAGCCTGCAGTATCAACTTGTAGTATTAGCCTGCAGTATCAGCTTGTAGTATCAGCCTCATAGGACTGATACCAGCAGCAGTATCAGGTTGCAAGATTGGTAGGACTGATACCAGTTTTTTTTTTTTTTTTGTAGACAATCCTTTTGTTTGATTGAGTTGATGTCACATGATGACGTCACAGTCTCTCTCTCTCTCTCTCTCTCTCTAGATATATATATATATATATATATATATATATATATATCTAGAGAGAGAGTGAGAAAGACAGATTCTTTTGTTTGATTGAAGTGACGTCACATGAAAACGTCACAGTTTTCTCTCATTTTGTTAAGAGATTCTTTTGTTTGATTGAAGTGACGTCACATGATGAAGTCACATCTTTCTCTCATAATTTTTTTTAAACAATCCTTTTGTTTGATTGAGGTGACGTCACATGATGATGTCACAGCCTTCTCTCAATTTTTTTTAGACAATCCTTTTGTTTGATTGAGGTGACGTTACATGATGACGTCACAACATTCTCTCGTTTTTTCTCTTTTTTTCATAACCTCCTTCATTGAGATTTAGTTATTTGAATTTACATAGGTAAAGTAAATAAATAAATAAATAATTTACCTGATGCCACATCATCCGCAATCAACTTCCTGCTATGGTACCAATTTTTATTGTATTGGGATTATGCTATTGATGCTTATATTAATTCCTTTTAGGATGATAAAAATCATTATCAGTTATTTTCATTCTTCTCTTTCTTTGTCCACCTCACCCGCGGGGATCCAGCTTCTAACGTTTGTGCTCACAGGATTTGTGTTTTGGTATCTCTCTCTCTCTCTCTCTCTCTCTCTCTCTCTTTAATTTCTTAAGCATGCACCAAGATCTTTTTTTTTTGTCAGAGTATGTGAACATCATAACCTTGATATATATATATATATATATTTTACCGTCCAAGCATATGAACTTTTTTTTTTGTTTTTGCCATCCAAGCTTATGAACACTTAAAGACTTGAATTTTTTTTTGAGGTCCAAGCATTTGAATGCTTAAGGACTTGAGTTTTTTTTTTAATTATTTTATTTTTTTGCCGTCCAAGTATATGAACACTTAAAGACTTGAATTTTTTTTTTAAGACTAATAAGAGCCTTTATTCTCTCTTTGTTTTTTTTCTAGGGTTGAATCCTTATGGCAAAGCAGAAGGATCATCCCGAGCCGACTCCCTTGGAGGACTCGGACGAGGATAATGCTCCTCATCCTCCAACGAGTTGGGCGGATAGTCCTTTTATTGATGATTGGCTTTGGAAGAGAGTACCTCCTAGCCCCGTTACGCTAGAAGGTCTTGTGAATGTGAAGGCGTGTCTTTTCCCGCCAACAAATGCTAGCGCGGGTATAGATCCTCCTTTGACATCTATCCCTCATATTAATTTCCAGTCCGAGGCTTATCCTCCCAGTCAGGTGCGATTTAAGACGCATCCCGGTCATCCCACCGGCTGACGTGAGTGGTGCTGAGATATTCTGGATATTGACATTTTTTGGCAGAAGCTTCGAAGGTGTGGTTTGAGAGATGCTATCCAGGTGTGCGTGGAGTCGAATATTATTGTTGATAAAGCAGCGATCTTTCAGTTGATTTGTCACTGGAATACTACTACTCATATCTTTGTGGTGGCTTGGGGCGAGTTTGCCCCTTCTCTTGAGGATGTCCATAGTTTACTTGGTCTGGAGGTCGTTGGCGATACTGATCCTGCTAGCCTTACTCCTAGTGCCGACGAGTTGTGCATTATCAAGCTATTAACCCAGGCACATGTTCTGGCAGCCGCTCCTTCTAAGTTTTCTTCTCGTTCTAGTTCGAAGGAGTCGAGGGCACAGTCTTCTTTCAGTGGCTGAATCCGTCATTTCTTCAAGGACATTAAGCAGACAAAAGGAAAAAATGAGTTCCCCAAGAGTCTGCTGGTGTTGGGTATACCGTGAATTATATGTTTGAGGCTTTTCTTGCTTTCTTCCTCTCGAGATATCTCTTCGAGGGTTTGCTACAGGAGAAAGTGTAGGATCGTCACTTCCTCATGGCGATACGTATTGCACAAGGCACCCGATTTCCCTTTGCAGTTATGTTCTTGGGTACTCTCTATTATAGGATGGACCTGTTGGTAGAGGATCTGTCTTCTTCGTGTGGCAGGTATGACATTGAAACGTTTGTTCCCACTGTATTTCTACAGTTATTTATATTTGAACGATTCAAAGAGTATTCCACTTGTCCTCGTACCTTCTCGGATGATAACGGGCAACACCCGCGAGTAGTGTTATGGGATAACGCTAAACGGTTCAAGAGCGTTGGCTTCATCCTCTTGGTAGATGATGAGTCACAGTTCATATTCTGCCCTTATCTCGAGGTATTGCCAGGCATAGAGTCCATTGGTTATCGAACTAAGTTCCCATTGAGTATTGTGTCCTTCAATAACCAAAATCACATATCATTCAACTTGATGTCGTATATCATGAGTGTGTTTCCGGGTTGCCTTCCAGCTAGAGTAGAAGGAGATAATGGTTATGTTCCAGAGGCCTACAACCCTCAGCATTTTATTCGGCAATTCGGGCTTAAGCAAACGCCTCCTTCCACACCAGCATCAGATCTTGATGTTGCACAAGCATGCTCTCTATATACCAGGCACGATTTTCGCGAGTTATTCCATACCTCTACGCATGAGGTCAAAGTAGCGGGAAAAGATCATCGTTCAGGGTGTACTCCGGAGATGGTGAAGTTTTGGCATACGTTTTGGCACAGTGCTTATGCCTTTGTCAAAACTAAGGCAGTGAGGATCCCACTAGTCTGTATCCCTGCTAAACATGCTAGATTGAAGTTACCCTCTTGTTCTGCTTCCAAGAAGACTACTGCTACTCATGGGATTCGCAAAGTTTCAGCCAGGACTGCCAGTGCATCGACTCTAACTATTTTGGCAAAGCCAGTTACCTCCTCTCGAAAATCGGTAAGACTTAATATTCCATTATCCTCTGATATATTTTAGAGTTCTTTCTATATATAGATATACGTATGCATATCATTCCTTTTATTTTCATTATTTTGGTTGATTTTATGATCTTCTTGTCCTGTTTCTTATAGGGACAGATTACTGGTCGCACTGGTTCATCTTCCAAGTGTAGTCAGCGTCATACGGTTAGTACCTCAGTCTTTGTTCCAGATGAGGAAATACTGATTTCTAACCATGAGGTTGAAGGAGATGATGCTGATGAAGGTCCAACTCATGACTCCTTCCCCATCAATATTGAAGTTGACTTTCCACATTGCCACCTCGGCTCGAGTGGGAAAGCATTAGTATTATCAGTCTCTCTTGGTACTTTCTTTATATTGCGCTCGGCTGAGAGAGGTGAGACTTTGATTCCTCTTTCTTAATGCATATTTCATTCTAAGCATATTTTTTCTTGCTTTTGTGAAGTAATCGATTTATTTTTCACAGATAAATCCCCCAGACATCAATGTCCTTCTACTCCCAGTGATGGTGATGCTGCTAGTGATGCTCCTTTTGCAAGGGAGGAGACTCCTATTGATTCCTCGGTGCCTTCCAGAAAGAGATCATTCGAACTGCTAAGGAAAGGAAGTAGTCCTTGCGCTCCTCTAGTGTTACTCCTCCTAGACAGGTGAGAGTGCTTGATCTTATCGTGCATATACCCCCGGGATCCTGGGTCCTGGGTGAGGACGATGCTCATGTAGTCGATGCCTCTAGTGAGAGTGGTTACTCTCATGATTCTATTGATGATGGACTCGTGGATCTGGGAAGTGTGGATGCTTATGCCGATCCTTTCCTTCCTCCTATTGAAGCAGATATCTCGCTATATGTTCGTAAATAAGATCTTCATTCCTTCTGCTTACGGTTCTACTCTACGGAGGATTATTGATTGTTATGGCGATCCTGGTACCGAGGTATCTTTTTCCAGTCCTCGTCTTCGAGCCTTCTTCTACTCAGTTGTATGTTCGCTGGTGGGACGTCTGTAGGAGACACAACTTTCTGCTCTCACCATGGAGGATCTCCACAACATATGGAAGGAGCTAGAGGATCCCTTAGCAGCCGGGATGAAGCTAGATTGGTTGACAACGCACTTAGATGCTATGGAGGAAGCCTTAGGGCACCTAACGAGTTATCGGGAGTTGAGAGTTTCTTCTTCCACACGTCAGGACTTAGAGTCATGTGTAGCCAGTCTGCTGTTAAAGCCAGATTGTCAGGTGGTGATGGTAGACTTTCTACTGTACGTTCTTGGCTCAGTAAAAGTAAGTTCAGTCATGGTCCTTTACTAGCAGACCTTCTAGAGGTACCAACGGCGTCAGATTGATGTAGATTGCTGGGTAGTAGCATAGATATCTTGATTGTCAATGTTCTTTTTTTTTTCTTTGGTATTTGACATTATGCATGTAGTTAGAAACTCGTATTGATAGTGAAAGAAGTTTCTCTTATTCATGATTTATCCCTATGGATCTAAGCACAGTGATTGAACTATTCCTATGAACTCAGGATAACACAAGAATGAAATAACCTAATCTAGTAAAGGATACAACATTTACTCTTGGCTAGAGTAATTGCCATAGTAAAGTTTGATCCACTTGGCATTGATCGGATCATTAAGGGGTGTCCCATCCATCTGGCTCAGCATGTAGTACCCGCTTGCGGCAATTTCCCTTATGACATAGGGACCTTCCGATTTTGGAGCGAACTTGGGGGCTGACAGATTAGCGCGCACATGGGTTATCGCCCTTAGTACTTTGTCTCCTTGCTTGAAGTCATGACCGCGAACCATCTTGTTATATGATCTCGAGATACGAGCGCGATATGCAACTGCATTCTCTTCTGCGTTACTCCTTCTTTTGTCTGCTAGGTCAAGGTCTCGGACTCATTCAGTGACCTTCTCAATATCATTGTCCTCTTAGGCTGCTGCTAAGGCTATGCGTGCAGATGGTACTTTGATTTCTACTGGCAAGACCGCGTCACTACCATAAACCAATGCAAACGGAGAATCCTGGGTTGCAGTTCTCTTCGAGATGCGGTACGCCCATAGTGCTAAAGTAAGCTTCTTGTGCCATTTACCTCCTTGATTATGCACGATGCAGCTCAGAATTCTGATGTGCTTGATGTTGTAGTACTCTGTCAATAGTCTAATATCCTTGTTGACAAATGGAGTCCCGTTGTCGGATATTATCCTTTGAGGAATTCCAAACCTGCAAATGATATGATCTTGTATGAAATTGCTAACTGCTGCTCTTGTGGCTCGTCTCATAGGGATAGCCTGTACCCACTTGGTGTAATATTCCGTAGCCGTAAGTATCCACATGTGACCGCCCGAGTTGGGACTAATAGGTCCTATTAGATTCAATCCCCATGAATGAAAGGGCCAAGGCGTGGAGATATGTTGTAGCTCAACGTGTGGAGCATGAATCTTCTGGCCGAAGATTTGGCACTGATAGCAATGCCTTACATACTCATGTACATCTCTTTGCATTGTGGGCCAGTAGTAACCTATCTGCAATAGTTGGTCCAACAAGCGATGATAACCTTGGTGGGCACCGCAGTCGCCCGAGTGTATTTCATACATTACATCCTTAGCCTCCTTCTTGGCCAGACATCTGAGTGGCCTTCCCATCCAACTCTGGCGGTACAAGAGCTCCAAGAAGAATCTCTTGGCACGTCTCTTGAGTTTGGCCGCCTCGACAGCATTGTCAGGGAGCTAGCCCAATGATAAATAGTCAGTATAAGCTTGTCTCCAATCTTCATTAGCCTCTGTGATGAACATACAACCGTTACGATTGTATTCACCATTACATCTTGGGCAACTTTGTTGTAGCTTATTTTCCTCGTTCATCATCGTGGGCCAGTAATAACCAGCTCTTTGTAGCCTTCGGTATAAGGCTTCAGCATCCTTCTGTGAGCATTGTTGGTTGTGCATGGCGTGTAGTTGCAGTGTGGACTCCTCCGGACCAAGTCATCGACTTAGCACTCCAGTTGCTGCCGTATGATACAACTCTCCTCTCAAGTTCACATAGTTCTTTAGTTCCTTGATGGGGGTAGTGGATATGTGTGGATTTTGCAAATCCTTGAAGACCTGAGTCCTTCAATCATCTCCTTCATCATCTTGGACTTTCTCGGTGATGGTGACATGTTTTGTTTTCTTAATAACTTCCACCTGTCGTGGCACCTCATCGAACTTAAGCCGGGCACCCAGTGTGGCCAAGGCATCTGCATGCCTGTTGGTGGTGCGTGGAGAATGCTCAAAGTCAACTGAGTCAAAATTCTGCAGCAATGTGCTACAGTCCGATATTGTGCCATTATCGGGTCTTTGACTGCGAACTCCCCTTGCATATGCTTTATCACAAGGTTAGAATCACCCTTTACAAGCAGGTTCCTTACTCCCATTTTCTTGGCCAGCAGTAATCCCAGGATTAAAGCTTCATATTCCGCGGAGTTGTTGGAACAAGGGAACTGTAGCTCGTATGTAGCAGATGTAGCTTTACCATCTGGTGAAAGCATCACTACTCCTACTCCACCTTCTCCTCTTACTATGGAGCCATCTAATTGAAGGGTCCAGGACCCTGAATCAACAACAGATGCTACTTCAAAGACATCCTTAGGATCGTCTTCTGAAATAGAAGGATTAGCTGCAAAGGCAGCCATCAAGTCTGCAACAGCTTGGCTCCTTATCTTGGTAGGAGTGCTGCAAATCAAGTCATACTCTGACAGCAACAACAACCACTTAGTGATTCTTCCTGACAGCACAGGTGCATATAGTAGGAACCTGATAGGGTTCAATTTGGTCATCAGCTCAACCTTATGAGCCAATAAATATTGTCGGAACTTCTGCACTGCATGTACCAACGCTAAGCAACTCTTCTTAGCCTTGGTGTATCTCTTCTCAGGTCCTCTTAGGGTTCGACTGGTATAATAAACCGGCCTCTCTACTCCCATATCATCCTCCTGAGCTAGCAGACTGCCAACCTCATGCTCTTATGCCGCGAGGTATAACCTCATTGTCTTTCCTTTCAATGGTGATGACATAGTAATGGAAGTAGTTATGTCCTACTTCAGCTTTACGAAGGCATCCTCACACTCCGGTGTCCAAACATATTTTGCCTTTTTCTTCAATAATGGAGTCATCGGGTGGATATTGCTTGCTAAGCCCGGGATGAATCTCCTTAAGTATGACACTTTTCCTAGGAAACTTTTCAGTTCTTTATGATTCTTGGGAGGAATCATACTCTGTATCGCCTCTGCTCTCGATCGATCAGTATCGATCTCGCCGCTATGTACCAGAAATCCAAGAAACTTGCCAGACAAAACGCCGAAGGCACATTTCATAGGATTCATTTTCAATTGGTAATTACAGCACATTTCAAACACCGTCCTGAGGATGTCAGTATGATGAGCTCGCTCTTTTGACTTCACGACTAGGTCGTCTACATAGTCCTCGACTTCCTTATGCATCATGTTGTAAAATATCGTAGTCATAGCCCGTTGATATGTAGTGCCTACATTCTTAAGGCTGAAAGGCATGATTGTGAAGTAGAAGTTTCCTATGGGTGTGCGGAAGGCTATCTTCTCCTCATCTTTGGTCGCCATCTTTATCTGGTTGTAGCCACTATACCCGTCCATGAATGAGAACATCTCATTCCCTGTGGTTAAATCGATTAACACATCCATATTCAGGAGCCGGAAATCATCCTTTGGGCATGCTTTGTTTAGGTCAATAAAGTCTACACAACAACGTATTTGACCATTCTTCTTCTTGACAGGAACGATATTAGCCAGCCATGTCGGATGTTGTATGGGCTTTATGAAACCGGCAGCTAACAGCTTCAACACCTCTTCCTTTATTTTCAACTTAACATCAGGATGAAAAAGCCTAGTAGCTAGCTTGACTGGTCTTTTGTTAGGGTCCGCATTCAGCTTATGTACCACAAGGTTCGGATCCAATCCTGGCATCTCTGAATACTACCACACAAAGACATCCCTGTATTCACGTAGAAGTGCTAGCAGTGTTGCCTTCTCACTGGCATTTAGACTCTTGCTAATGAGGATATTCTTAATGGCTCCTGCATCATCACCTATATTGATCTCCTCCATGTCCTCAGTTACTGACTTCGATCCATCTTGCAGGACCTCTGGTGCCCCAACCGGATTGGTCCAGAGTTCTTCTACTGAAGAGCATGAGGGTGTCTTCGGCGCTTCATCGGGTGGTGGAGTCTTCACGAGTTGTTCCTCGCTGAACTCCTCACACCGTCATAAGCGATAGAAGAAGCTGTCGTCTTCCCGCTGCACTCTTACACACTTAGCTGCTGGTTCCGCTTCTTCTTTCTTGTTCTTCCTCTTATGTGAGGATTCTCCTTTCTCTTTACCGGATATCAAGTCTTCCCACTTGGGTAGGAGCTTTCCTCTTACCGGTTCCAGCTAGGTTTCACCATCAGCAGCTATCTCATCAAAGAAGATAGCTTCCGCATATTGGATCTCATTTTGATCAAAGGGATCGTTAGTGGCCTTCACTTTAATCTTCTTACCGCACCATCTCGCCTTCACGCACTGGTGGTAAGTAGAAGGAACAACTTTTTACTTGTGAAGCCATGGTCTCCCCAATAGCACATGATAGGACACATCTGCGTCAACAACGTGAAATTTGGTTGGCGAACGTATGGCCCCTACTACCAAGTCAATGGTTATGTGTCCTATTGTCTTGCATGTCTCATTGTTGAAGGATTACACCTCCATTGGTTGCTTTACCATCCTATTGGAAGGAATAGTTGCTGCTTGCAAGGTCTTATAAGGCAGTACATTGATGGATGAACCAGGATTGATCAGTAGCTGATTGCCCCGGGCACAATAGGCCACTCTATGTGTCAGCAACCATCAATAATGTTGATGGCAGTATATTGTCTTGCATGTCTCATTGTTGAAGGATAGCACCTCCATTGGTTGCTTTACCATCCTCTTGGAAAGAATAGCTGCTGCTTGCAAGGTCTTATATGGTAGTACATTGATGGATGAACCAGGATCGATGAGTGCTCTCTTGATTTCAACATTATTGATGGTTGCTGACACATAGAGTGGCCTATTGTACCCGGGGCAATCAACTACTGCATCTTCATCTGAGAACGTAATTGTTCCTGCTACTTCCTGACAGAATTTCTTAGGTCCAGTGCCCATAGAGAAACACTGCTCACCTAGTCGGGTAGTAATAGTAACAAGAGCATTTGTCATCGCCTTCCTTGCCAACAGGCTAAACCCCATCTCATTGTAAAACTTCTCAACCTTGGCATTAGAGCCCAAGCGTTGATGCAGATTTTCCTTATCTTCTTCATCGAGCACCATCACCTTGAATGGTCGCTCCATATCAACCTCTATTATTGCGTCCATGGCGTCACGATGAGTAACGGCCAGGACAGCTGCCTTCCCATGATTAGGTAATAGATATTTATGTACTGACGCAACTCCTGGCAACTCTAACTGCCTATTATTAATCTTCTCTTGAAATATCTTCCTTAGAGTAAAGCATCCTTCTGTCTTGTGTCCCACATAGCAGTGAAACTGGCAATAGTCATCTCTTGCCTTATACTCTTCAATCGAGGCACTTCTAGGGGTGGTGGTATTACGACGCGGTCTTTTATCCATTGCTTAAGAATCACTACGGCCTCCTTGACACTGCAAGGCAGCGGTGGAAGAGGCGGAAAACTCCTCTTACGACCTCTATTATCATTGGATTCTTCTTTGGGACGTTTCTTCTTTTGGACCGCCATGGTTTGTGAAGCTGACATCCCCTTGTTCTTCCATGCAACATCCCCCTTAGAGCCATAGTACGTTTGGTGCGCCTTGCAGACTTATAAAGGTGAGAGAAAGTATCAATCTTCAAATTTTCCAACACTAGATGGTAGTCTTTCATCATTCCGTCGATGCACATCTGTATTAGGTTGGCTTTTGTGGTTGTCTCCCGGTAATCAATTGCTAGGTCACGGAATCGCCTCACATATGGCTCAAGTCCTTCATCAGAATTTTGCTTCTCCTTTCCTAACTCCATAAGGGTCAAACGTTCCTCCACAATAAAGAACTTTCACAAGAAAGCTACTTTCATCTCCTCCCAGTTAAGGATAGATTCATGGGGAATATTATCATACCATGTGTAGGCACGATCAGTGAGAGATCGGGAGAACTTCCACAGCTTCAGTTCATCATCACCTACAAATGCTCCCATAGCACCGGTGAACTTGGTCACATGTTCTTCCGCATTGCCTGATCGTCTTGTACTGTGGCATGAAGAACGGTACTACATACCCTACAAGATATGGTTTCTTCATGATCGCCATCAGGTAAGGAGGTCTGGTGTCGATGCTAAACTCAATAGGCTTCTCCTTCTCCTTTTGCATGAGACTCATAATCTCCTTTAGAGTCATGAAGCCACTATTGTTCACAGAGTCTGATTGAGGCGCACTTACTGGAGTAGTTACAGGAGTTAGCACAGGTACTGTTGGTGGTGTTCTCTCCACCGTTGGCTCTGTCGGTGGTGTGGGGATGTGACTCTCTCGTGTGATCATCGTCTGCAACATGTCCAACATCTTTTCCTGTGCTTCCTCCATCTTATTCATCTTTATTCTCATCATCTCCATCTGATCATCACGATCATCAGAGTAGTAATCTGCATCATGCTCTTCTTCCATCTCCCACAGGTTGTCCGGCGGATTCACTTCACGCCTCTCCTCCTCAATAGGAAGAGATGATGCTCCTATTTGTTCCAGGGCTTTCGTTTTTCCTTTTTGTCTTGCCATTCTTCTAATAGTGATCAGTAGGTAGGAGACCTAGTCCCCAGCGGATTCGCCAAAATGTAGTGGCTGTTTTTGTAAGGAAGTCACCAAGTATAATATTACTGACCGACGGGAACCTAAATCAACGAGTGACCGTATCCTGTCTCTAAAAGAACCAAAGAACTAAAATGGTGGACCGTTTAACACCGGTCAAACCAAGTTAGGGAAAACAGTGAGTCAAGGCCAAGAATTACGTAAGCACACTTCAAAGCTACGTTTTTTAGGAGTCTAATGCCTCTCTTTTTATCCATCCCGAATGAGGGAAGTGACCTAGTATTTATAGCTTTTGGAAGAGAGTTAACTGTAGTTAGAATTCCCAACCACGGTTTTCTGACAGTGGTTAAAACGTTCACCTGAGGTAGTACGCATCATGTACCCCAGTCTCTTAGGTGGACCAATCACAAGTCGTTTGGATAATTACAGGTTTGCCACTTAGAAACTGTGACACGGCCTATAACCCCAATACGGCCAAGTGTTGGCAGACCTCATGACCCTCCTTTCCTTCACATTCTATTTTCCCCCAGATAATATAAGTATTACCTACGACGTCATTGAGCATCGCTCTAGACGGAGGATAGTATTGCTTACGATGTCATCGAACATTGCTCTAAACGGAGGATTGTATTACCTACGACGTCATCGAGCATCGCTCTTAGACAGAGGATAGTATCGTCTACGACGTCATCGAGCATCGCTCTAGACGGAGGGGTAGTATTGCCTACGACGTCATTGATCATCGCTCTAGAAGGAGGGTAGTATCGCCTACGACGTCATCAAGCATCACTCTAGACAGATGATAGTATCGCCTACGACGTCATCGAGCATCGCTCTAGATGGAGGGGTATCATCAATGTCTTACATCATCGAGGGCTATCATTCCCCTTCGGGTGTAAATTCATATTCATGTGTCGACGTCTTACATCATCCGGGGCTGTCATTCCCCTTCGGGTGTAAATTCATATCGATGTGTCCACCGAGATGCATCTCTTTGGTAAACGGGAGGCACACCTCTAAAACTCAAGAACCCAAGGGGTTGTCCCATCGCAGGTGGGCACCCTTGAGTATGACTTGAGAGGATGTCCCATCATAAGTGGAACTCTCAAGAACCCGAGGGGTTGTCCCATCATAGGTGGGAGCCCTCGAGTATGACTTGAGAAATATTTCTGCATCGGCATCCTGCTGTAAAGGGGTGTCGCATCCCGTTGCAGAGTACCTATTGATAGCAAGCATCATTGCATATTCATTGTAGTGTTGATCATCCTGTGATTTATGTAATAAAAAGGGTCATCATAGTAGCACACTACCTTCTCCCTATATCTATGACTTGGTCTTATATTCCTTGAACCGATTCCTCGAACCGACCGGGGTTCTTCCTTAAGAAATTCCTGAGGGTTATACCCATTTGTATCAGTGGGGATCTTGCTACGTGTCGGTCTTTGATTGGGCTATCTGCCCTTACCATTTTTCATATCTACACCTACTTATCTTTCATATTTTACAGTTTATTTATCAATTTAGTCATATAATTACCAATTAAGATAAAGCAATATTCTAAAATCAAAAATTTAAAATAAAAACTTATAAAAGTAATCACCCCACCACCACCACCTTTATCCCACTACCACCCTCACCCCATGACCACCACCCCAAACCCACCACCACCACCACCACCACTACCACCATGGTTGGGGTGGTGGAGTGGTGGTGGTCATGGGGTGAGGGTGGTGATGGTGGGGGTGGTGGTGGTGCTTGGGGTGGTGGGTTGGAGGTTGTGGTGGTGGTCATGGAGTGAGGGTGTTGGTCGTGGTGGTGGTGGTGGTCGTGGGGTGAGGGTGGTGGTGGGTGGTGGTAGGGGTGGGTGGTGGTGGTGGTGGTGGGGGTGGTGGGGGGGGGGTGGTGGGGGGGTGAGGGTGGGGGG
>JAUPMG010015770.1:0-15416 GCA_031762675.1 Pachysandra terminalis
CCCTCATAACATAAATAATGCACATACAATCACACAGATAATTCCAATAATTCATTCATATATTATAATTGGAAAAAATAAAATACTTTCAAAGGTTCAGGTCATTACAGTGGCGCACTCTCTTTCCCGAGGCTATGGTGGAGCACCTCCCTAGGACCCACTCAGATCACTGCCCCATCCTCCTTAATCTTACAGCTATGCCTAAACCTCAACGTAATATCTTTCGATTAGAAACTTTCTGGTTGGAACACGCTGATTTCAAAAATATTGTTGCCCATGCTTGGAACAATCAAGGGGATACTGATGATACAAAATGCTTATCTCATGCTATAGCATCTTTCACTCAAAATGCGTCTAATTGGAACAGAGAGGCCTTTGGTAACATTTTTCGTAGGAAAAATAGATGCCTTGCTAGACTTAAAGGAACACAAATGGCCCTTGAGACGAGAACATCCCCTTTCCTTATCGCCTCACTGAAGAATTCAACAATATCTTGAAACAAGAAGAAGAGTTGTGGGCTATGAAATCCAGAATTTCATGGCTCAAACTCGGAGATAGGAATACTAAATTTTTTCACACTTCCACCATTACTCGTAGGCATAGGAACCGGATCTTATGCCTCCAAAATGAGGCGGGGGAGTGGTGTAATGACCAAGAGGATTTAAAAAATTTGGTGTGCGACTACTACAAGAACCTATTCAAAACTAGTCATGAGCAGAGCAAAACCTTTAGTAAACCTCTTAATCTTCCCACCCTTGACACCATGGACATTGACCTCTTAACTGCCACTGTCTTTGACGAGGAGATCAGGGAGACAATTTTCAAGCTCCATCCTAGAAAGGCACCTGCCCCAGATGGACTTCACACGATCTTTTTCCAAGAAAACTGGGACATTGTGGGTGAATCTATTTGCAACTGCATAATTTTTTTTTTAATGAGGCCGCTATGCCTCCAGATATTAATAAGACCTTGCTAATCCTGATACCTAAGCATCCAAATCCCGAGCACATTTCTCAATTCAAGCTCGTTAGCCTTTGTAACACTGTGTACAAAATTGTGACCAAAATAATAACCACTAGATTGAGAGGAATTATTAGAAATATTGTTGGTCCCTATCAAAGTAGTTTTGTTTCTGGTAGAAGTACTACCGATAACATTGTTATCACCTAGGAAATTGCCCATACCATTAAACAAAAACGGGGTAAAGGAGGGATCCTTGCAGCCAAAATTGACCTTGAAAAAGATTATGATAAGCTTGAATGGGCCTTCATCAAATATACTTTGGATGCCTTCGGTTTCCCTGAGAAGTGGACAAAACTGGTCATGAGTTGTATTACAACTGTGGAAATGGGTCCAGGAATGAGTATTTCCAACTGAGCAAAGGTATTAGACAGGGAGACCCCATCTCCCCTTATATCTTTATCTTACTTCTTGAAATGCTCTCTTCCTGGATAAACCATGAATTGGAGACTGGAAATTGGAAACCCCTTAAAGTGACTAGATCTGGCCCGCATGTCTCTCATTTATTTTTTGCTGATGATCTATTCCTCCTTGGTAGGGCCAATATTACTAATGTTGATATTATTATGTCCACCTTAGAATATTTTTGTGACGTATCTGGTTAAAAGATCAACTATCAGAAATCTAAAGTTATCATCTCTCCTAACTTGCACAATAGATTGGCTAGGCTGTTGCGCACGCCATTCACATGCCGAGATCCACTAATTTTGGAAAATACCTGGGGGTTCCTATTATCAATGAGATAGTAACGAAAAACACATACAAATTTTTTATTAAAACTCCAAAGCAAGTTGGCCAGTTGGAAAGATAAACTCCTATCTAGAGTTGGTCGTGTCACCCTTGCTAAATCTGTGGCCTCTAGTATCCCAATGTACTCTATGCAATCCACTTGGATTCCTACTTCTGTTTGTAAACACCTCGATAAACTAAATAGGAATTTCATTTGGGGAGAATATGATGAGAATAGAAAAATACATAGCATCAATTGGAATACCATCTGCATGCCTTAAAAAGATGGAGGGTTGGGGATAAAAAATGTAGAATTATGAACAGAGCTCTCCTAGCCAAACTTAGTTGGAAAATTTTAAACCACCAAGATGAGCTTTGGGTAAAAATCCTCAACAAAAAATATATTAAAAATGATAACTTTCTGGATTTGAAGGCCAAAACCAACATTGCTTATAACTGGAGAAGCATCCTCAAAGGTAGAGACATCCTTAATCAAGGAATTGAATGGAGAGTTTGCAAAGGTAACAAGATTAAATTCTGGTATGACAACTGGATTGGAGGGAATAGACTAGCTGACAACAATAATACTAGCATACAGGTCACTCAACCAAATCTCAATGTCATTGATCTGATTATTGATGGGAAAGAATGGGACACTAGTAAATTGGCTACCCTTGTTCCTTTGAACACAATCCAACTCATCATGGGCACCCCCTTTCATTTGAAACCCAACAAGAGAATAGAATGATTTGGGGTAGAAACTCTAAAGGTATTTTTTGTGTTAAGAGTGCATATGAGATGCTTAACATTAGTCACATGGAAAAAAAAATTGGGATTGGATCTAGAAAGCAAATTGCCACCCTAGAATATAGGATTTTCTTTGGCTTGTCACTCATGAGAAACTAACCACCATGACACTCCTCTACAAAAGGAAAATCACTCAAACCCCCATTTGCACTAAATGTGGAAAAAAGGATGAAACTACCTTACATGCTATTAGGGACTGTGACATGGCTAAATTGTTATGGGCAAACAACTTCAATGTGGAAATGAATTCCTTCAAACAACCAACCTGGGATTGGATTAAATGCAACCTCCAAAATAAATCGATACATCTGGTGCATAATTTGCCATCTGATATTATTTTCTTATATGGTATGTGGCATATCTGGCTCTCTAGGAATGAGGAATGTTTCAAAAACTTAAGAAAATCGGTTGATCAAACCGCAAGATTGGTAGTTATTAACGCTCATGAATATTATAACAACTTGGTATACAAGTGCTCTTCTGTTAACAGGGAATGGAGATTCATCAAGTGAAAACTCCCTTGGAATGGATGGACAAAACTTAACACAGATGGAGGATCAAAGGAAAGCAATCGAAAAGCTAGCATTGGAGGCCTGCTTCGAGATGACAATGGCCGTTGGCTATTCGGCTTCGCTGGATGCATTAGGGTCACTTCCAACACTAGGGCGGAACTATGGGCCTTCAAGGAAGGTCTCCGACTGGCATGACAGAAAGGGTACAGGCGAATCCAAGCAAACCTGGATTCAAAAGCTGCCATCGAACTAACTAACGCGGAGGACGAGCAAATGAATCCAAACACTGTACTCATCAAGGACATCAAACACCTTCTACAGAAGAACTAGAGAGTGACGGTCTCACATGTCTACCACGAGGGCAACATATGTGCAGATGCATTTGTTAAATTAGGTTACCTTAATGACACTCAATTATTAGTGTTTGATGAACCACCTGGTAGTATTAAAGAACTACTATATGCCGATGTATGTGGAAAATCTACTGCAAGACTTTGTAGTTTACTTAACTAGTTAATTTAGTATTCTGTTAACCCATAAAAAAAAAAAAAAAAAAAAGACGAGATGATAAGAGATACTTTATAACATTCATTGATGATTTTTTAAAATATTCATATGTTTATTTTCTTAAGAACAAAAGTGATGCCTTTGACATTTTCAAGACATGTTTTTGAAATAGAAAATCAATTCAACAGAATAATTAAGAGACTTAGAAGTGATAGAGGTAGAGAGTATGACTCACTTGGTTTTAATTATTTTATTGAACCTTTAGGAATTATACATGAAACCTCAACCCCTTACTCTCCGGCTTCTAATGGAGTAGTAGAACATAAGAATACAACACTTGTTGAATTGACAAATGCTATATTAATTAGTTCTGGAGTGCCCTCAAATTTATGGGGAGAATCTTTTCTTACTGCATATTATGTTCTGAATTGTGTCCCTCATAGGAAAACTCAGACCTCTCCCTTTGAACTTTAAAAAAATACATAACCTAATATGATTTATTTCAGAGTTTTGATTATTTAGCCTATGTTAAGCTTCGTGACCCTAAGAGACCCAAACTTGGTGTTAGAGCTTCTGAATGTGCCTTTGTAATCTATGCTCTAACAAGTAAAGCATTTTTAGATCTAAGGAATAATGTAATAATAGAGTCATTATATGCTGATTTTTATGAACATAAATTTCCTTTTAAATCTAGAATTAGTGGGAGTCATGAATCTAGTGGTTTAGGCTCTAATGTTCCCCAATTTGATACTTGTTAATATTTAGACCTTGAACCTAGGAGGAGCAAAAGAGCTCGTGAAGGTAGTAAACGATCTAGATCACGTACCTCGATGCACACAAACCCGAATCTGCAACGGAAGCTCTCTATTGAATAGGATAACGTCCCATGTTGGAATATGTGATTACTAGAACCACATACAATGAATCCACACTCAATCGACCTAGGGCTTTGTATGGAACCCCAATAGCAAATCCAGATCTCTGTAGGAAGAAGAGATGAAGAGAGAAGTGAGAAGAGAGTTTTCTATGGGTGGAATCCCAAAAACGTGAATAGTAATCCTTGGATAGGGAGGAGTCTTCTACTTATAGAAGACACAAGTCAACTTCACCTAGGACTCTATCTCCTATTCTCATTAGGAGAGAGTTATCCACATCCACACTTCTAATCAAGTATGGACGTCTCATTAAGTGGGGACCCCGGGTCGGCCCAAACGGGTCGAGCTAACTTGGTCAACCCATCTCTAAAATCCAACAGCTTGTATTCAGAAAGATTTTGGTCCTGACTTTTTTTTGTTTATAATATAGAAGGAGAACGGAACTCTTTAGAAGAAGCTTTGTCTTCTTCTGACTCTGTCTTTTGGAGAGAGGCCTTCAATGATGAGATGGATTCACTAATTTCAAACCAAACCTAGAAATTAGTTGCCTTACCTCCTAGTTGTAGAACCGTTGGCTGTAAATGAGTACTTAGAAGGAAACGTAAACCTGCTGGGACAATAGAAAAATATAATGCTAGATTGGTTACTAAAGATTTGAAACAAAAAGAAGATATTGATTTTTTTGAGACTTACTCACCTGTTACAAGGATCACATCTATTAGAGTGCTTATTGCTGTAGCAACAATTCATAATCTTGTAATACATCAAATAGATGTAAAGACTGTTTTCCTTAATGGTGACTTAGATGAAGAGATTTATATGGACCAATCAGAAGAATTCATAGTCAATAGAAATGAAAGTAAGTTTTCTAAGTTAATGAAATCTTTATATGGTTTGAAATAAGCACCAAAATAGTGGCATGACAAATTTGATGAATTTATTGTGTCTAATGGTTTTAAAATTAATGAAATTGGTGTATTTATCATAAAACTATAATTGGGATTCATGTTATAATATGCATATATGTTGATTATTTATTAATTTTTGGCTCTAACTTATATGTAATCCTAGAGAGCAAACAATTATTAAGTAGCAATTTTAACATGAAAGATCTAGGAGAAGCTAATGTGATATTAGGAGTTAAAATCAATAGAAATGCTAATAGAACATCCCTAGATCAATCTCACTATGTAGAGAAAATTCTAAAAAATATAAATATTTTGAATGACTCCTGTACAAACTCCTTTTGATCCTAGCATTAAATTATATCCTACTGATAATGATGATGATAGTAAAAATCAGAAAGAATATGCTAGTGTAGTTAGCAACTTAAGATATGCTACTGATTGTATTGAACCTGATATTGCATATGCTGTTGGAGTGCTTGGTAGATATACTAGCAAACCTAATTATGTTCATTGGAATGTTGTGAATAGTATTATGCAATACTTAAAGAAAACAATGAACTATGCTCTACATTATCAGAAGTTTTCCGCTTTCCTTGAAGGATACAACGATGCAGATTGGAACACCCTTTCTGGTAATTCAATGTCCACTACAAGATATGTATTTACCTTGGGTGGTTGAGTTGTATCTTGAAAATCCAAGAAACAACAAATTATTGCTCAATTCACTATGGAGACTGAGATGATTGCTTTAGCCTCTACTAGTGAAGAAGATTGATGGTTAAATGATTTATTGTCTGAAATGCCCATGTGGGATAAATCAGTTCAACTGTATTGATTCATTCTGATAGCACAGGTGTTATAGGAAGAGTGCATAACATATATTAAAATGGTAAATCCATACCTATAAGAAGAAAATACAGTACTGTGTGATCTTACATGATTAATGGTATCATAAATATTGACTTTGCAATTAAGATCAAATGATAATATAGTTGATCTTCTTATAGAAGCTCTAGCTAGAGAGAAGGCCTGGAACACATCAAGCATGATGAGACATAAGCCCATAGAAAATTAATTACCAATGAGGATACCCAACCTAGGGACTGGAGATCCCAAGAACTAGGTTCAAAGGGAAGAACAAATCATGGAGTAATTTGAAGTGAAATGCACTATTTTTTTGTCCCTCCTTATGGTGTGATAAATGCATATTATTCTGTAGCGTTTACAAGGTGAGTTTTATACTCTCAATGAGTCAGATAGCTCAAATGAGTGGGATGTATTAGTTACCGAGGCGTCCTTAATAGACTCAACTATATGAGTATGGAAGTGAAGACTGCTTCCTACAAGAATTGGACTAATTCTCTAGAATACTCATGAAACTGGGATCAAGCACAAGGCCGTAATGTGCTAGTTTATAAGCTCATTTTTTACACCTATGAATTTTGTGTGTGTGATGTAATTGTTGTGTCCACAAGCAGTCATATTTCAAGACTTTGCCACTTTGACCCTAACACAATGATTGCTGAAATACTAAATAAAGGTTCAAGCCATTGGCACCTTTATTATGCACAATATTCTATCTTTGCCCAGTTTTTTAATTTTCGGTTGATTTATCGATTTTATTAAATAAGTGGGAGATTGTTGGAGTATTTATATAAAATCTCTCATTTTCTTGACTTAAAGGGACTTGAACCTTGGCCATTTGTTTGGTCTTCGCTTTAGTGTGTTATCTGCTTTTAAGACTTGTCCCACATTGCTCAAGTATAAGAACTAAGAGTGTCTTATATATGTTTGCCTTTCTTATGGGGTTACTAGCATGTGGAAGAGAGGTGCGGAGCACTTGCGACATAAGGCTCGTTGGGTAGCTAAGGCCCGTCCAAGAAAGAATCAAATGGCCGGTTCTGGAAAACCTTAACGCACGCGCACCACACACACATGCGCGCGGTCGGTTCGTCTCGGTTCGTTCAGTTCGATTCACACGGACGGGTTATAAGTTACTTTTTGTTCAAAATTGTTTTGTTTAAACTTCTCTAAAAACTAGGGATTTTTATATGTTGTTTGTCCAATTGTGTGAATGTTGAAAGTGAAATGTTGCGTGCCTTACGCACAAAGTTAGGCTCCAATGTTACAATCCCAACGTATCTTTTCATCTTCTTTAAAAAAAGGCTATCTTAATAGTCGATTTTTACAAATTTTTTCTCTGTGCAAAAACGAAAAGGTTGCCTGCTTTACTGCTTTAATCAATATGAATTTATGGGCAAAGGAAGGTGTATTTTGGATTGAGCTTATGCCATCCTAATTTTGCAAATTAGTGAAGGCAATACAAGTTTACTACTGTTAAATTCTGGGAGCAACATGATAATTTCTGCTGCATTGATTTAATTATTGTAAAGACACAAATCGTCTTAAAAAAAAAGCAACTAAATAGTGCCTCATCCCTATCAAATCAAAATCAACAAGATCATTTTTATTTATTATAATTCTATTTTAATTAGTATTTATCTAAATCTGAAAGTAGATTGACCAACATCTATCAACTCCAAGTAGGGATGGCAACGGGGTGGGTTAGGGGCGGGTTCCTATTACTCCAATCCCGACCCTAATGGAGTATATATTGCCCCGCCCTGTCCCGCTCTAGAGGTCGGGGCAATCATTAAAAAATCAATACCAATTTTTATAACCTTCGAGAATTCCGACCCCGCCCTGCCCCTATTAGGGTGGGGCAGGGCGGGGTAGGAGCAATAACCCCTTTTGATCGAAATACAGACATTTAAGCCTGAACCCAAAAGAAAAATGAGTAGAAGAAGCAGAAAAACAAATGAAATGAAAAGATTTCTTGGAATGGTGTGATTGAGCAAACCTGCAAAAAGAGAAAAAAAAAAAATAAAGAGTAAGAAGGAGAACCAGGAAAACAAATGAAATGTAAACATTCTTAGCAAAACTGTAAAAAAAAAATAAATAAATAAATAAATAAAGAGGAAGAAGGGATATCTGCAGAAACAGAAAAAATAAAGATTAAACAAGGAAATCAGGAAAAAAAAATATATGAGAGAAACGGAGAGAGAGGCGGAAGCGACAAAGAGCAGAGAAAGAAAGGGGGTGGTGTGAAATCATCGTTGACGAGCCTGATCTTGCATCCCATAAACCTGTAAGAACAGAAAATATATAGAGGAAGAAGTAAAAACATAAAGAGGAAGAGAGAGAGAGAGAGAGAGAGAGAGAGAGAGAGAGAGAGGGGGAGTTTTTGTGCAGTTGATCTTGCATCCGAGATCTGATCGGAGAGCTCCGCCGGTCAAAACAAATCTTACAAGTCTTGAATCTTGAGCTTTAGCCATTCTAAGCTCTCCCTCTCTTGAGTCCGGAGATTGAGATTGAGAAAGAAACCCTAAACTAAACTAAGCAAAAGACTCACAACTTATGCTAAGTATACCAGGGCGGGTCGAGGTCGATTTGGCCTCAACCCCACCACGATCCGCCTCGACCTCGGATCAGAACATCCAAATCCTAAACCGACCCTAACTCGAAATTTTGGTTCCCAAACCCGTTCCATTAAGAGCTGGTAAAGTGGTTTACCCGTTTAACCCAACCTATTGCCATCCCTACCTCCAAGACATTAGTGTTTAATAAACGACTGGGTATTGTAGTTTTTGTGTTGGGAAGCCAACAGCGATATATCTATCCCATCTGCTATTTGCCGGTCGTCATCATAGTCGAGGAATAATTTTTTATTTTTTTTTAGCTGGAGCAAGGACGAGGAATAAAATTTTGCCAAAATACAAGGGCGTTTAAGTAAACTAACTTAATAAAATAAAGTGAACAATTTAACATTCTTGTCTTTTAGTAGCAAGATTAGTGATAGGGTGAGCTCAAGAAGATTTTTGGACGTGCCACACACACTAGTATTTTGCTGATTGCGCATGTGTTTACATGTTTTTCAGCATATATTCCTCTGCAAATTTTTGTCCAGCCGTACTAGTTTTGCTTTTTTTCTGAGAACCAATTATACAGTTCGGCTCCGTGGATTCTAACAACATGAAAGTTGGGAGAGTAAAATGTGGGAAAGTAATTCCATTCTCAAGATTTTTGTCCAACCGTACTCGTATTGTTTTTTCCTGGGTAAACCAATTATATAGTTCGGCTCTGTTTGGATAGTAATGTTTTGAAAAATGAAATTTATTTTCCTTAGAAGCTGATTGGTTGTATTAGGAAATGTACAATTATGACAGAAAATTTTGATTTTGATGTTTGGTTAATAAGAATGGATGATGAAGGTTTTTAATCTGCCCATTTTGTCATTTTATTCGTTTTCTTGGACATAATATTTGCAATGGAAAAATTAACAATTGAAAAAACAAGGTCTTGCTAGATCAAAAGAAACATGTGATTTTTGTACAAGTGTAAAAAAAAAGAAGCTTTGGTGATGACGGTAGGATTGGGAATATGCTCTTCTCCCCATATTTTCATTTTCATTTCCTATAAATTTCTTTCTTTTTTGTCGGAAAATAAAAATGACTCTTTTCTACAATCAAAAGAATTTGATTGAAACATTTTCTAGACCCACACTTTCCGAGTAACCAAACACGCATATAATGCAAGAAAGTGTATTTTCTTTATTTTCCCACATTATACGACTATCCAAACAAAGCCTTTTTATAATACCTTGGATCGGTTTTGGGTTGGAAAAAGGCATCCCGATTTAATTTAGTTTGGTTTTGGGTCAAGGCTTCGGCTAACCCAACCCAACCCAAAGCCCAAACCGAATTAACCCGATTTTTAAAACATTTATAAATTATAATATATATAATATATAGGGGTTTATAAAAATCTCTCTAAATTTTCGTTATTTTTAAATATGCCCTTTGGTATAAAGGCTAATGGGCTCATTCAAAATTCATTGTCTTTCATAAACCCAAAGAAGAAGAGTGGTGGGGAGTTAGGATTTGCTTTCTATTCTCAGTTTCGATACTTAGTCCGGTGACGACGATGATGGTGATAGTGACGTTAAGGCTTCACTTAGGTACGTGTGTCGTTCTCCCTCTCTCTTTAATTAGTTAGGGCTTCTTTTGTGAAGAGTATGACTTTGATTCTCAAATAATATCAGACTCGGTGGTATTTGAAGTTTGAACTACTTTTAGTTTAGTGTTAAAACATGGGTTTTGGTAAATCATTGTGATTTGATCTGTGGAACTTGATTTTGAGTATAATAACTGGCTTTATCTTAATAGCACATAAGAGAAATCGGGGCAAGTAATTGTTAATTTTGTTATTTTCTGGTAATTTGTTTTTTGGTGCAAATGAGCTGAGTTTATTTTAAAAACATGTGATCTTTATATACTAGAAATTGAAAACCAACACGAATTAACCCGACTCAACCAACCTGAAATTGCAGTTTGGGTTGGGTTGGGTTGGGTTCAGGGTTTTCAAAATAAAATCGATTTGGTGTTTGGGTTTCAAAGTTCGGGTTTCAAATCGGGTTGAGTTGGGTTTGGGTTGACTTTCAACGAGGTCGGTTTGGGGTTGGGTTGAGGTTAACCCAACCCAAACTGACCCAAGTTGCACCCCTACTTTCTATCAGATCCGAAAACCAAAATTTTGTTTCCATCTCTCTTCCTCCGTGCAAAAATAGCGATTCTACCCATTTTCAGCAGGTTCTACATGGAAACTAGCTCCTCTCAGTTGGTGAAACAACTATTAAACTAGGAACAAAAAAATCCCCAACATAATTAATTTATTAGTTAACTCCACTTACAATCCTCATATAACTAATAATTGCATTTAGACCCCTTGTGGTTTCTAATATTCCACTAACCTTTCCTATCAATTATGTTGGATGGACTGCGTTAAGGCTGCGTTTGGCGCGGCTTCTATATGTACTTATTGCAACTTATAACTTATATAAGCACTTTTTAAAATTAAATATATGTTTGATAGCTCTTATGGGCAAGTGCTTACCCATAAGCAGTAGAGGAAGGCTACCCATAAGGAGAAGATGCTGAGAGCAGCTTCTTCCAAGCTCTAATGTGTTTGAGCTACTTCACAACTTTAGTAATATTTCTAAAATACCTATTTTACCCCTAAACTTTCATAAGCACTTAAATAAATGTTATTTTTAAACTTTAATAATAATAATTTTGTAATACCTATTTTACCCCTAAACTTTCATAATCACTTAAATAAATGTATTTACCAAACACTTTTCTTCAAATAAGCAGTTTATTGTTGATGTAGATAAGTGCTCCCATTGAGCAACTTATCCAATGAGTGCTTATCCATAAGCACAAGCCAGGCCAAACGCAACCTAACAGAAGGTATACATTTTACTATTATATCCATGTCTTAAATCAATGTTTAAATAAGAGAAAATCAAGTTTTTAAAGGATAAGTTTGTTTTTCCACTAATTCTTACTTTAAGAGGTTTTTTTTTACTCTCACTTCAACAAGGGTATAACTGATTTTTACATATATATATGGTATTAATTCAAGGGTAAAATAGTCTAAAAATAAGACAATTTGATTAATATCAACACTTTTTCATCAAGAGTTTGTAGAGTGTTAACATAGGGGAGGTCTGAGAGTTAACAGAGGGGAGGTCTCTGCAATCCAATACAAAATCTTTGGGAAGGTTACTAGAATATAAAAAATTATAGGAGTTTAACTGTAATTTTCAGATATTTGAAGAGACACAAGTAAAATTTACTTAGATGGATTATAATTAAATAAATATATCTATCTTATGGTTCAAATAAATAAATAACTTGTAGTTTCTATCTTGCTCTTCTTCAAAAGATTTAAAAATTGGATTTTGTACCCAAAAAAAGTGAGGCAAAGGAGCAACTTCAAAACCTGAACGTTTCAGACGACCCCATCTCTGACGATGCGCATCGATTCTGATAAATCTCTTCCTTCCACTTCTTTCGTTCTTCCTCTTATTCTCCACACACCCACTACCCCTTCTCTCTCTCCACACACCTACTAACTTACGCTCTCTCCAATCTCAACTCCTCCATGATCATCATAGCAAGTTAACATGTAAGTTATCTCTACTTGAGATCTCGATTTCAATTCGAAGATTCCCAATTAAATCTGTAATCAGCGAATGAGCATCATTTGTCCTTACAGATTCACCAGCCTTCCAGGTCAGTTCAAAGCTTCTAGAAATAAATCCAGAAGCCTATACTGCTTGGAATTATAGTTTGTTGTTGAGCATAATTTCTGTTCTGAGACTAATCCTGCAGCCAGTAAATCCATTCTAGATGAAGAACCGATAGGGTTGATGCAGGTTCGATCTCCTGTGATGCGGATCACAGGAGGTCCTCACCCAAAGGAGATATGGACCGGAAAAAGAGTTTTTTCTTGTAATTGCTTATCTTAATATGAAAGAGGATCACTGTAACGACTCATCCCACCCGACACAATATTGTTCGCTTTTGGCTCACTCGAATCAGATTTTCCATGGGGTCACCCATCCTGGTACTACTCCAGCCCAAGCACGCTTAATTGCGGAGTTCTGATTAGGTTCACAGCCATCACGACTTTAAAACACATTGTGTTATAATAGGGTGTGAATATACATATAAGTACATCACCTTCACCTGCCCAGGCGATGTGAGATTGTGCAACCGATAACTCGCCTAGTGCAGTAGCTCGTCCAGTACATCGTGTACCCGCCCAATCACACCCGCCTACATAGGTCCCCACAATCACTATGTTTCTTGTTGTTAGATAATAAAGGGATTCCATCCTGATGGTGAACAATAGAACACATAAACAGATCAAAGCTTGAAAATTTTCTAATCAGGAGATGTTAGGAAGCAATCTAATACTTCTCAAGTCCACTAAAATACTAAAAAAAAATATATTTTCATTTAGTCAATTAATTTTCATTGAAATTGTAATGCTTATCCTTTTACAAAACTGTAAGTACAACATATTGCATTTTAGCATTTTTTTTTAATTTTTATTTGGTATTTCTACATGGTCACTCAATCACTCTCCTATAGGGTTGATGCAGGTTCGATCTCCCGACCCTGCCCACCTCAACCCTCTTTTTTGAGGGGATGTCTTACCAACGTCCGGAAAGAGAAAGGCTCATTTTTTTCTCATACTAGTTGAGTTTCACTAGCAGTTTTTTTCTTGAAAAGGCTTAAGTAGTCCAAAAAGATATTATCATGAAAAATGATCTTTTTTTTTTGGTGCATTGTGAAACAGATCGAGACAAGATACATACTTTCATCAAGCATGTTAGCGGGTGATATGTACAACACTCCAAGTTGATATTTTATTTAAAATTAAAAAGATGAAAATAGTTATTTTAACCGTCTTTTATTAGACTAAACTAAAAAAATATTATCTTTAATTAAAATGTTTTATTATTATAAAATTTATTTTTGGAAAAAAATAAAAAAATAAAACGTTTTCCAATGGGCCATTTCCCTTCATATGATATAAGCCTTTTGTACATTGAAAGTTAAAAGATATTCCAAACTTTAAAAAATATGAGGACCATGAGCCAGCGGGGATTTGACCCCAACATAGGGGGCTACATCAAAAAAATTGTGTGCACAAACATAAAGATGGTGGATCCCAACGATTATGGCAAATGAATCTTCCTAAACTTGTCTGTTTCGCTAGCCTTTAATCTTCTTGAACTCATTGTGTTTCGCGGAAGCAAATCTCCTAACAGAGGATCTCATATTAGATGCACAGGCACATAACAAAGTGTTCATGGGATCCACCATTTTTTAGATTTTTTAAAATGGTAGGTCAACAATTTTAGTAGTGGGCTCCATAGACACGTGTTAAGCGCCTATGCACTTAACAAGAGATCCTCTGTTAAGCTCTTATCAGAAGATCCGCTTCCGTGTTTCGCTAGCATTTTCCTTTAATGAATCTGGTAGGAGTATTGGTGATCCCTCAATTTGAATATTCAAATTAGACCAATAAGAAGAAGCCACCTGATAGACTCTCGGGCATAATCTCGAGATTGAATAAAGACAATTTGATCTTATTCCAAATCCAAGAATAAACTTTATGATCTAATCTCGAGATTGAATAAAGACAATTTGATCTTATTCCAAATCCAAGAATAGACTTTATGATCTAATCTCGAGATTGAATAAAGACAATTTGATCTTATTCCAAATCCAAGAATAGACTTTATGATCTAATCTCGAGATTGAATAAAGACAATTTGATCTTATTCCAAATTCGAATCTCGAGATTGAATAAATACAATTTGACCTTATTCTAAGTCCGAGAATAGACTTTATGATATAATCTAGAGACTGAGGAGACAATTAGATCTCATTCTAAGACCGAGAATAGACTTAATCTAATCTCGAGATTAAAAAGAGAGTATCCAAATTGAGATAGGAGTGATGACCCTCACCTAACTACAGAGGTTCACATCGACTACATCAAAACCCTCACACTGAATAGTTATCCAAGAAGCAATGACATTGTCTTAGTCATGAAGTAACATGAACTTCTTTCTGTGTCCCAAGTCCTAAAAAGAGACTGCTTTGGGATAATCATACGCCAAGTATAAAGGCACTCGAGATCACATGTTTATGCTGTGGTACAAGTTCAAAGGTGACTTTACCCGATGTTGCGAAGTATTGCACTTGTAATCAAGTTAAAATCATTTCGAACTCGGGGACAATACCCCGAGCTTCCCAAAATATCTATACAATAAGACAAAAGGGGGGGTGGAATCGAGATACCTAAATGAATGGTGGCCCAGAGAAATGTCCCATCAGACTCATGGCGGTTGTTGGCAGTTGACCAGACTCACATGGACGATGTCACATCAGAGGGACTGAGCACAAGGCAGAGATTACTTGCACCCTTGTATAAAGTGACATGTGACAGTCGAGGTATGGGCCAGGACACGTGGAATCATCCTATCGTGTTTGGCCCCCGATGATTGACACTTGTCACTTACACCTTGTTTGAGGACTTTGGCTATAAAAGCCCTCATTCTCATTCAAACAAACAGACTGGGGTGTAAGAAGGAGAACCGGCTGACAATTAAAAGCCTCTGACCTAGAAGCTTTTTC
>JAUPMG010015780.1:0-15416 GCA_031762675.1 Pachysandra terminalis
CAGAAGTACCACATTTTTTCCAGAGCTTTTCTTTTACAGATTCCACGGTCATCTGAGAGAAAAGATACAAATTTTAACCCAGGAATAAAATTTCCCAAAAAGACCCTCATTTCAAATGGGTAATACTAAAATCTAAAACCTCGTTCGATCAACCTCCCATCACCAGGAAGATATTTAACAGCATGGTCCAATTGTCCATGTGCAAGCTGCTAAATAACTAAGAAGTAAGAAAGGATGGCACAATTAATATTGCCTAAAGGTTGGGGAACACATAAGCAATTAATGGAATCATGAAAAAGAATTGGCAGAAAAAAGGAAAAATTCAGCTAAAAAGGGCTACTGTTCTCAGAATTGCAAAATCCTTTCCTTTGTTCTTGCTCTTCCCTGTTTTGTTATCATATTTACTTAAAAGCTTGTGCAGCTAAGGATATTTGTAAGATAGTTATCATTTAAACAGTTCATTGCCAAAAATTCATGAACGACCAACTTCTTTTGCAAACAAAAAAAAACATTTTTGATGTATAAATAAAGAGTGTTTACAATCATGCATTTACCTATCAAAAATAAATAAATAAAAAGTATTGACAAAAAAATAGAAACCCGTCATGTTTACAATTAAAAAACTGACCAGTGAACTCTGAATGCTTTCAAGCCCTCCTCTGTTCCCTTGGCCCATAAGAAAACGATAAAAGAATCACCCATCATGTTGAAAGTGGAGTGCTGGAAAAAAGCCTCTAAATAAAGATTTAAACTCCACACTGTTGATTGTTGGAACTTGGACATAACAGGAGCTAAAAAATAGGCAACTAAATGAAATGTCACCAAGTGTCAAGAGGGACAAATTCTTGGTTTCTCTCCCAAGATGGTACTTAGGCTGTGTTTGGAACCTTGGATTTTAAAAGAAAAGAAAAGAAAAGTAAAAAAGAAATGGAAAAGTGTTTCTTTTTAAGTGTTTGGTTAAGATGTGATATAAAGAAAATAAAGTAAAATTCCTGTGACTTTTGACGACATATTCTGACAATGTTGGTTAGCTACCAAGGAAAGACAAGTTATTTTGTAAGTTAGGTTGGAGTGTTGGAGAGTTCTCTCCACCTTTCTTTTCTTTTCTTTCAAAATCTCTACCTTCTGGGGAGAAAGGCTATGGTCCCAAAAGAGAAAAAATTTCAAATTATTTTCTTTCCAAATCTTTATCCCTAACTCTTTCCATCTTCAACCAAACAGGAGAAAGTGCTTTCTCCAGCATTTTCTTTTCTTTTCTCTCAAAATCCAAAGTTCCAAACACAGCCATAGTGATGTCCACATATCTTTCTTAGAAATAAGCTGATGAGACTCACAAAGATCCCAAACAAATACACATATTTTCCATCCCTGTAGATTGATTCAGCCACCAGACTTGCATGGAAAAATTGAATGTAGCAGTTCTCATCTTAAAACACAACTTGGGAGCTATTACAGGAAATAATTAGCAATCTCATCAAATAGACAACTCTATTAGACATTTAGACTAGACAACAAATCATTACAACTAAAAGGCGTATGGAAAGTCAATATAATTAGAAAGCTCTAAGAAGTTCAGTTTCAGACAGATGCCATCTCAAAGTTCTATTATCCACCAGTTGCAGCAGTATCCATTTCATATCCAAAGGAAGCAGGATATCTTAATCCAACAAGAAGGCTTCCGACAATCTCAAAGAGTCGGTTAGTTCTTGGCAATGAGAATGTTCGCAGAGGTTGTCACCGCCGGTAACTTCCCTCAGCCAAATAGAGGGGCAAGACGATCCTTTCCATCGTCAGAGAGGGGGAGGAGATGAGTTTTTGCAATTGAAACGAAGAATTTCTTCTTGGATGAGCATTGGGCATACGGTAAGAAGCTGGCAAAGCTGTCTTAGATCAGTAAGGGCAAAATGAGCTCCATGTTATTGAATGGAGAATAGAACTGCCATTCTTTGCACAAAGCAAAACAATACCCTTTCAGAACCAGAGAACAAACAACATCCATCTTATAGTTCGGATATGCTGCTCCCAGATCAGCTTCAAACACACAAGCTGCCATTGCCATAGACCCATGTTCGAAGGCTTCTGACAATCTCAAAGACTCCATTAGTTCTTGGAAATGAGAATGTTCGCAGAGGTTGTACCCGCCGGTAACTTTCCTCAGCCAAATAGAGAGGCAAGACGATCCTTTCCATCGTCGGAGAGGGGGAGGAGATGAGTTTTTGCAATTGAAACGAAGAATTTCTCCTTCGAAGAGCATCGGACGTACGGTAAGAAGTTGATGAAGCTGTCTGAGATTAGAAAGGGCAAAATGAGCTCCATGTTCTTGGATGGAGAGTTCTTAGAGTAGATAACAGGTTGTTGTGAGGAATCTCTAATGGTTGGGAGGGAGAATAGAATCTGGAAAAGAATTGCAGGGAACCACTCGTGTTTTGTCAAATGCAAAGGTAATGCTAAGGGTCATTATCTCAGAGTTATGTTGATGGTGGGTTTCATATCTTCCTGGGTCTGCATCCTGAAAGGAAAGGTCACTAGGAATGGAAGTTGTTCCTTAAGAAGATCAGAGTGTGGTTGCAGGCTCCTGCTGAAGTTAATCGAACTTGTCAATCGGAAGATTTATCGCAGGGTCATTTGGTCCTATCGAAGAGTCTGAATATGCATCTCAATGGCAGCGTTAAAGCCTCTATGAAGCACAAAGCACTGTGGTTCACATCCGTGTGTTGAGATGGTTATTGAGTGTTGTAGCTTTGGGGATCAATGGGGTTCTGCGTTACTTTTATGGGCTAGGGATCAATCGTTGAACTAGGGAGAGGTGGGTTCTGAGCTACCCTTGTTTTATAATCTAGATTCTAGTTATCAACAGACTTTCTCGTGAAAAAGCAATCTTGTTTCCCCCTTCCTCTGAGATTAGCCACCATCTTCAAAGATGAGTTCTTTTCCTATGTGTTTGAAAAAGGACCTTGTGATCAGATGATGGTCTGAGATGTCAATCACATATCCACTCAAGATGAACAGAGATGGAAGTTGGATCCGAGTGAAGGGCTTCTGCCGGAGTATTGGTCGGAGGAGGTTTTTGAAGCTGTCAGAAATACTTGTGTGTGTGTGTGTGGGGGGGGGGGGGGCTATTAAATTTGGCGATAAGTCACGTTTTGGCCGGAGTTTTGAATCGGCGGTCCTCTGTGTGCAAGAACCTAACCCTTTGCTTATTCCTTGACAAGTCACCATGAGAATCGGAGAGGATACATTCCTTCTTCAGATGGAGTTGGTTCAAACCGATATCGGAATCAACATCCACGTAGAGGAGAAGAGTTCATGTGAACAGTCAAAGGAAGAAGACGATGAGGTAGCATTGCTGGGTCCAAGTGCAATGAGAGGATTGGTGAGGGTTGACCATGGGTCAAGAGGATGGGGTTTATGTCAGGCTAGGCGGAGGTTTGCACGATTGGCACAGGCCATTTAGTAGGTGTGAAGGTGCGGCAATAGGTTGAATTTTGAAACTCAAGAAATCACTGAAATCGGACCAGTGTCTTAACCAAGCAAGGCAAACCCAAGGTCAGATAGAGGCTTCGGACCATGGGCCAGCTCACCGCTCTCGGTCCAGGAGTCCTAGGCCCAATTGATCTATTAGGGCTAGGGAAGGCCCTTTTATGTTTTGCGGCTCCTGGCTCGTCATATGGTCGGGGCCCAAGGCGAGCAGACATTGGCCTAGGCAAGGGTTTAAATCACTTTTCAGTCCTATCACCCAAGCCCACGAGAGCTCTCTTAGTTTGTGCAAGCCCGATCCAATGGTCAACCCAAGCCCACGAGAGATCTCCTAGTTTGTGCCAGCCCGATCCAATGGTCAATGTCCAAGCTCACAAGAGCTCACCTAGTTCGTGTGAGCCCGATCTAATGGATGGTGCTTCTCTTCAAGGCCCAGCAAGAGTAGGTGAACAAGAAGTCGGGGCTCCACCTAGCGTAGCCTAGGAAATCATCACCTTCCCTATTGTCTTTGGAGCCTTGGAGGCCAAAATCGAGAGTTTTCTGAAACTCTTCAGGGACCAAGGAACGGAAATTCAAGAAAACAGGGAAGAACAGGTGATCGATCCAGCAGGGCATTCGAGGAACCCGGGGTGAGCAGGTTTTCACTGCAAGGATGGCACTGGCTTCGTCTGAAGGGGAGAATGTGAGGGGGGAGGGGGGTTTCCGTTTCAGATACTTCGAGAATTCCAATGGGAGCGGTAAAGGAATTGGGTGAATGCATATCTTTGATTAGCTTCAAGAAGGCAGATGTACCGTCGAGATTTGTAAAAGCCACGACGTGGTCTATTTCGCATGACTCGTGTATGGGAGAGGCAGGCACAATGAATTCTTTCAAATGGGTTTTCTCAAGCAGCTCAGGTGTTGACGTTTCTATGGGGTGGAGTTCTAGTTGGTCTTCCATCACCCAAAAACCAGTTCAGCAGTCAGTAGCTTTCCTTTCGGTTTTTCAGTTTCAGTCTTCTATTGTTTCTTATAAGCAAAACTCAGGTACACTTGGTGTTTTTCAGATTGGGGATTTTTGTTTACATTCCTTATCAAATGCTAATATTTGCTGCCTCACTGAGAACAACTCAGAAGTGGATGGTAATGACCATTCCATTGCAGGAGCTTTGAATAAGTCAGATACTGTACATGTGAATGCTCCCCAATACGATTCGGAATTCTGGCAGAATTTTGCTTACAATAGTCCAAGGAATAGGATTTGCGTGGGCAAGAGGATGATGTTTGGGTAGGAGTGGAGGATGTGGCTAAACTATTTGGGCTAGAGGTGTCGGATCATAGAGGTATCCCATTGTCAATCCATTAGGCTGCTAACAGATTTAGAAGAAGTAGAGAGGGAACAGGGGTAGGATGTTCTTTAAGGGCAAAAAAATACATGTGGTGTCTCTAGTACCAGAGAAGGAGAAATCGAAACAGGACATCATGTGAAGAATGAAGATGACCAGTTGGAATATACGGGGTTTGGGAGAGGCGTGCAAAAAGCGAGTGGCGAGAGAACAACGACAATGCTATCAACCTTCTATCCTTGTCATCTAGGAAACCAAAAGAGGGGAGATGTATGTTAGACAAATTAGGAGGATTTGGGGAGTTCATAGAGTAAAATGGTCTTGCCTCCCTTCTGTGGGTGTGTCGGGGAGGGATCCTAGTTATGTGAGACGAGGATGTCTGGGTAGCGTCGGAGATGAGGAAAGGAAATTTTTTGGTGTCTATTAAATCTACGGGTGTGAGGATGATTTCGAGTGGGTGTTAACTGGATTCTATGGACCAAACAATTACAGGTTGAGGGGAAATTTTTTAGATGAGTTGAAGGAATCAAGAGCAATCTGGGGAGGCCCATGGTGACTTATCAGGGATTTCAATGTTGTTAGATATTCGAGCGAAAAGAGTCGAAAGGGTAGAGTTACTAGGAGTATGCGGAATTTCTCTGATTTTATCAACCATATTGGCTTTAATTGATTTTCCATTGATTGGGGCTAAATACACATGGTCGAACTGTCGGGAGAATTTAATTTGCTGCAGATTGGATAGATGCCTGGTGTTTGGAGAGTGAAATGTTAGATTTGTTAATATGATTCAAAGTATTCTCCCTAAGGAGTCTTCTGATCATTGGCCTATTGTGGTCTCCTTTCTAGGCCCTAGGCATGGCCCGATCCCCTTTCATTTCGAGAATATGTTGTTGTCACACCCCTCCTTTGAAGAAGGCGTGAAGGATTGGTGGTTGAATAGGGAAGAGAAAGGTAGGGGTGGGCAGGATTCAGATTTATGAAAACTCTAAAGGCTGTCAAATGATGTATTAAGGAGTGGAACAAAAACACATTTGGCAGGATTCAGAATAGGAAGCTGGAGTGCTTCCAGGAGATTGATAGAATTGACAAGTTGGAGCAGATCAGATCTTTAAATAGCTCTGAGATAGAGGAGAGGAAAGGGAAAAAAAAGGGAGTTAGAGGTGATCTTGAAGCAGGAGGAAATTAGCTGGAGCCTGGAGGCAGAAATCTAGAGCACTGTGGTTAAAAGAAAGGGATGGTAACACAGCTTTTTTCCATAGTATAGCTAATGGCAGGTCGAAAATAGAGCTCATCTCACAAATCATGATTGATGATGAGGTCATTGAGGAGAATAAGCTCATTTTGGAGGCCATTTCGTTCTTTTATTTCAATTTGTATAAGTCTGAATTGGAGATGAAATCTAGGGTGGATAATATTGGGGGGAACAGGATTTCAGAGGTTAGAAAGGTGTGGTTGGAGAGAAGTTTTGAGTAGGAGATAAAGAGGGTAGTGTGTGAGATTGAGAGAGATAAAGCCTTGGGTCCGAATGGGTTACAATGGCTTTTTATCAAGATAATTGGGAGACAATTAAAGCTGAGCATATCAAGGTTTTAAGGAATTTTCCAAAAACGGAATCATCAATAAAATCACAAATGCGATTTTCCTTGTGTTGATTCCCAAAAAGAAAAGAAATCAAAGATTTCAAGCCAACAAGTCTTGTAACTAGTTTGTATAAGATCATAGCGAAAGTGTTGCCATTGGGATTGCAAGAAGTCATAAGGGATATTGTGTCAGTGAATCAAAGTGCATTGATTGTGGGTCATCAAATTTTGGAGAGTGCGTTGATTGCAAACGAGGTGGTGGAAGAGAGGAGGAGCGAGCGAGGGGGTTTGGTGTGTAAATTGGATTTGGAGAAGGCATATGATAGAGTGGAGTGGCAGTTTTTGGATGTTGTCCTAGAATGGAAAGCGTTCGGTCTGAAGTGGAGAATGTGGATTGGGAACTATGTCCGGAATGTGTCATTTTCTTTTATCCTGAATGGTTGTGTTCAAGGTTTCTTTGACTCATCGATAGGGATTAGGTAAGGGGATCCACTGTCGCCTTTGTTGTTCTCATTAATATGGGATGTTTTCAGCAGGTTCTTGGTAAGGGCAGAGGAAATGGGACTTATCAGGTTTTAGGATAGGAAGGGATCAGGTATCCGTTTCCCATCTACAGTTTGCGGATGACAACATTTTATTTTTTGAAGAGGATAAAGCTCACACATATTGGGTCAAATCTATTATAAGATGTTTTGAGATGATGTCTGGCCTAAAAGTGAATTGCGAAAAGAGCAGCTTGGTGGGTATTCAGAAGGATCGGGAGAGAGTGGAGGTATTTGCAGAGGTCCTTGGATGTAGGGTTGATGAGTGGCCCATTAGGTATCTTGGGTTGCCTTTAGGAGATAATTCTGGTAGGCTAGACTTCTGTAAGCCAATTATTGAGAAAATGGAGAGGAGGTTAGCCGCTTGGAAGAAATCGTATCTGTCTTAGGAGGGAGGATAATTTGATCCAGCCTCCAGGCATCTTTGGCACAGTTACCTACATATTTTTTGTCCATATTTAGGGTGCCTGTGAGGTGGCCAACATCATTGAGAAGCTTTAGAGGGATTTTCTGTGAAAAGGATGGGGGAGGAAGAAAGGTCATTTGGTGAAATGGTTTATGTTGTGCAAAGGTAAACACGAAGGTGGATTAAACTTGGGGAACATTTGCATGCGAAACCAGGCTTTGTTGGGCAAATGGTTATGGAAATTCAGTATGGGTTCCAGTTCTCTATGGTTCAAAGTGATTTCCAGCAAATATAGCATAAATAAGGGACATTAATCCCCGAGCCAAACACTGCTAATCCCTAGAAAGCAATCTCGAGTCTCGCTCCAAGTTTTTATCTATATACTCGATTTTGTTTTGGTAATGGGGGGGTCGAGTCCGTTTTTGGATGGATGTGTAGCATAGTGTTTACTCTCGGATCCAACTCGGGGATCGTCCTACTCCAATCCCGAGTTGGATCGGCAATCCAACTCGGGATCGGACGATCCGAAATGAATAATTTTCTTTTTCAAAAACCCAACTCGGACGATCCGACTCGCCGATTCCGAGTTAGATCACCCGATCCGTATCGGGATCGGACCGAGTCCTGTCATTTGGCATGAATTTAGGATCAGTTTCAACTCAGGGATTGGACGATCCTTTACGCTATGATGTGTAGTGGGGGGAAGTCGTCTTTGGCAATGAGATTCCCTCGCTTGCTGAATCTGGTTAGAAATAGGAATCCAATGGTATCCAATATCCTTTCTTGGTCCCCTTCTGGTTTTGACTGGAATTTAGATTTTAGGTGTGCCCTCAGCTCTGGGGAGGTGGGGGAGCTTGTTGTCATGTTTGAGTTCCTCAGATCCGTTTTTGTTGATCCCTCCATTCCCGATTACCGTATCTGGTCGATTGAGTAGAATGGTCTGTTCTCCTCTCGGTCATTCTTCTTTACTCTTCACTTATCTCCTAACAGGCCTTTTCTTCCTTTTTGTCCCAAAAGGATTTAGAAACCTTAATCCCCCTAGAATCAAAGCATTTGTCTGGGCTGTCATTTTGTACAAAATAAACACCAGTGATGCTCTCCATAGGAATGGAGGAATTGCTCTCTCTCTCTCTCTCTCTCTCTCTCTCTCTCTCTCTCCTAATGTGTGTGTCATGTTCAGGAAAGACAACGAGTTGGTGGATCACTTGTTTTTCCATTGCAAGATGGCACGGTGGCTATGGAATCATTTTCTTCACAGGTTGAAGATGGCTTGGGTGTTACCACAGAGTATCCGCGAGATACTAGAGTATTGGAGATTTCCAGGGTTAGGGAAGCGGGGTAAAATGATGTATGCATCAATGTTCCAGAAGGTTCTTTGGACAATTTAAGGGGAGAGAAATAGAATAATTTTTTAGGATAGGGTGTCAAGTTTGTAGAATTTGATTGAGTCATGCGCGTACAATGTGGCCACATGGATGGTGGTGCTTCCAGAGTTTAGGGATGTTTCGGCTAAGGATATTGCTAGGGAGTGGGCAGTAGTCAATTCATCTTTGCTTTGGCATCTCTAGCAAAAGCTAGTTGGACTCCACCAAGAGAGGGGATCATCAAGATGAATTTTGATGGGTCTCAGGGTAATCCGGGTCCATCTAGAGTAGGGGCGTTTTTAGGGATCATTGCAGCGCCTATTGGAGAAGAAGATTCCAATCGAGCAGAGGTTATCGCTTTGGTGATTGGATTGAAAGAAGCAAAGTCATGGGGTTTTGGTCCTTTGGAGGTGGAGGGGAACTCATCATCTGCTATTTCTTGGATGGTAGAGGATTCGGTTTTCCTGTGATGTTTTGCTCATTTGGTGCGAAGAGCACGTGTTCTAGGAAGTGATATGGTATGTACTTATAGACACCCCGAGAAGCGAATGATACGGCTGACAGGTTGGCTAGAGAGGGAGTGACAAAGACGGCACCATATTCGGGACCTCCTGTTAAGGAGAGAAGGGTGATTGGGTAGTTTGGAGCATTGAGCTTGGATCTCGAGTCTATATCAGTTTGGATACTTAGTTGTTATGCTTGCTTAGTTATTTTACATCTGTTTGCTATCCTTTGCTTGGATCATATACTATGATCCTATATGTATTGCTTTGCTTATTGATAACTAATGAAATGTTGGTTAATTATCAAAAACAAAAGGTGTATGGATCTTTTCCTTATCATTTTTAGCTTCTACTTCCTTGAAGTTCAACAGCATTGCTAATGATGTACGGGCCTCACTGATATTTTTTTTTTTAAAAAAAAAGGGCGTACAAAACTATTACTATTCCCTTATGATGTGGAATGAGCATATCCCCCACGATTCAAAAAAATGGTTTGTTCATGGCCTGCAGGTATATACTATAGTGCATCGTCCATGAGATGCCCAACCGTCTTCACACCATAGTCAGGTAGTGCAGGACCTGTTCATGCTTAATCTCTAGAAACCCATCAACTAGAGGAACCAAAACCTCCAAATGTGAGTAATGGTATAACTGATCTCTCAAACGCCACCTTCAGAAATCACTTCATCTTATGAATGTGAATTTCCCGAAGTTCTAATGTGGCAAGGACAGGCATCTTAGTTCTTAATGTGGTCAATTATCAAATAATTACACAATTCACAGGAAAACTCCGAACTTCTCTCATGTCCCACCACATTTTCAACACAGTAAAGAGATTAAGAATCATAACACAGACTAATCCAACAAGTTTAAGATTTCCAAAACCCTATAGCATGGGATGAGAGAACATGAGATCTAGAAACAAACCTGACATAGATGTGGAATGAAATGGCCAATTGCATTAAAAGAATAGGAAAAGAGGTCTTAGGAGAATCTAGAGGTAAAATTCAATCCCAAAAGGAGACTTGGCGATGGAATGATAATGTTCAAAAGATAATTAAAGAAAAAAGATATTATTTTAGAACTTGGCAAAGAAATAAAAACCAAGAAAACTTAGAAAAGTATAAAAATGTTAAAAAGGAAACTAAAAAGAAAATAATAGAGGCTAAAAAACTAGCATATGATGATTTATATGATAAATTAGGTACAAAAGAAGGTAAGAAATACATATATAAACTTTCAAGACTGAGAGAGAGGAAGACAAGAGATTTAGATCAAGTTAGGTGCATTAAGAGTGAGGATTCGAGAGTCTTCGTAAAGGATGAGGGGATTAAAGAAAGATGGAGAGAATATTTTCAAAAACTAATAAATTGTGAAGATATAGATAGGTGTATGTCAGGTGAGAATGCGGTTATTGGAAAGGTAAGTGAACATTGTCATGTTCGTAGAATTAAGGTCTCAAAAGTGAAGGGATCATTAGCCAAGATGAAAATAGGAAAGGCTCTAAGACCTGATGGTATTCCAATTGAATTGTGGAAGTGCATGGAAGCGATCAGTATACTGTGGTTGCCCAAATTATTTGATGGAATTTTAAGGACTAGAAAAATGTCAAATGCTTGGAGGAAGAGCACAATAGTACCTATATATAAGAATAAAGGGGATGTTTAGAATTGTAGCAATTATCGTGGAATTAAGCTTATGAGTCATACCATGAAATTATGTGAAAGGGTGATGGAGAAAAGATTAACTCAGGTGTCTGAAAATCAATTTGACTTGCCAGGGAGGTCTACCATTAAGGCTATCTTTTTATCTAGACATTTAATGAAGAAGTTTAGAGAGAAGATGAAAGATCATTACATGGTTTTTATTGATTTAGAGAAAGCATATGATAGAGTCCCTAGAGATTTAATTTGGTGGGTTTTGAGTAAGAAAAGGGTACCAATCAGATATATCGAGGCTATTGAAGACATGTATGAAGGAACGATAACTTGGGTGAGAGTTGTAGGTAGCGAGATAAACGAGCTTTCATTAAAGATAGGTTTACATCAAGGTTCAGCTATGAGTCCCTATCTTTTTTGCTTTAATTATGGATTAATTAACCACTCGTATTCAAGAGGAGGTGCCTTGGTGTATGCTTTTTGCAGATGATGTAGTTTTAGTAGACCAAACTAGAGAGGGAGTAAATGAAATATTAGAGGTATGGGGGAAGAGCTTGGAATCAAAAGGTGTTACGATAAGTCAAACAAAGACCAAGTACCTGGAATGTAACTTCCGCAAAAACAACAGTAGAAGTGAAGCAATAGTAAGAATTGAAAATCAAATGATTCCTAAAAGCAATCAATTTCAGTATCTAGGATCAATTATACATAAAGAGGGAAATATTGATGAGGATGTTGCTCATAGAATTAGAGTTTGATGACTTCGATGGAGAAGTTATTCAAGAGTGCTATGCAATCGGCATGTTCCACTCAAATTAAAAGGAAAATTCTATAGGACAGTCATTAGGCCTGTTATAATGTATGGATCAGAATGTTGGGCAACAATGAAGCAACATATGTGTGGAATGAACGTTGTTGAGATGAGAATGTTGAGATGGATGTGTGGGAAGATTAGGAAAGATAAGGTGAGGAATGACGATATTCGAGGTTGTTTTGATGTTGCTCAATTAGGAGATAAGATAAAAGAAAGTAGGTTAAGATGGTTTGGGCATGTAAAGAGAAGACCTACGAAAGCGGCTGTGAGAAGGCGTGAGAGAGAAATCATTGAAGGTTTTGAGAGGAGGAAAGGAATACCCAAAAGAACTTGGATGGAGTCAATCAAAAAGGATTTGTATACTCGTTATTTGACTGAAGATATGGCTTTTGATAGATTGGGATGGAGAAACAATATTCTTGTTGCCGACCCCAACTAATTGGGATAAGGCATATGATGATGATGATGATGATGAACACCCTACAGGATGGCTTGGCAATGGGCATTTACTAGTTCTACAAATGAAGTTAACCGAACACAACAGTGATTTTAAGAAAACAATGTTACAATCCTATATGTTAAGTGCTTAACCAAATGAGTTTCCTTAAGTTCTGGGGCTTTTGGAACAACGGTTAGGTCTGTAACAAATGGTATCAAAGCATGCACCACGTCACGGGTTCAAGTCACGGGAGGGGCGACCTATAGGCTGGATTAAAATGCCTTGATATTCTGTATGGGCAAGGTGTTAAGTCATTGAATACTGATAGGTGAGTGGAGCCGCCAATAAGGAAAGGGCTACCGGCGGGTCAATGTCGATAGAGTGGGCTGCCGTAGACGTCGGCTACAGAAGCGTGGTGGAATGTTACGATCCTATATGTTAAGTGCTTAACCAAATGAGTTTCCATAAATTCTGGAAACAAATTTTCATGAGCAAATTTGAAACTTTACTCTGCTACCAAAGATTTACACCACGTGTTAGCGTGTTCTTCTGCATGTATGGATAGCAAATATCATCTAATGGATTCAATTAACCACACATCAGGTGCTTCATTTCTACAGAGCCCATCAGATTTATGACTGAAGAATTTGATTACTTCAAATAATCTAACTTAAATTGAAGTTGGCATTGAGATATAAACCATCAAAGCATGAGATTCAAACCAAATTTAGATAAACACAGATCCAAGAAGGGGTTTTACCTGAAGCGAGAAACGAACATCCGTAGAGAAGCTCTTGATATTGGCATGAGTTACACGCAGAACGACTGACTCCTCCACCGGTAACTGTAAGCGAGACGCCATTACTTCTAAGCTTACTCTGCCCCCAAACCCTAGAAGAGTCCGTGAACGAATGAGAGGAAAGGTCGAGATCTGAAGCTTAGTTACAGAATCCGTGTGTACACTGCCGGCGCTTTCCCTCTTCCTTCGCGATTCGCCTGGAATCTCAAAATTCGCGCGTTCTAAATTTCAAGATCGCGGATTTCCTTTATGGCGATTCTGAAATTGAATTTGCGCTCCGTGTTTGAAAGTTATCAGAACAATTCTTTTTTGTATTTTCGGTAGGTAACGCTTTGGAACTGGAAGCAGCAGAGTTTTATGAGTCCTGGACTGAGTCGCATCCTCTACTTGCAGCAATCCATACAGTACCGTTGGATTGCTGGCATGTGGATACTAAAGTGGTACTAATGGCAAATGACAAGGGTACTCATGTGTTATTCAAAAATAAAACTAACGCCGTTAACGGTATTTTTATTTCTTGTTTTGAGGCGTCATTTTGCTTGCTCCCGTTATCCCGCCAATTTCCAAACACATTCTGAGCTCCACATTCTCAGTTTCAACAACATCAATACTTTAGAGAAGATAGTGTCTACGCCATCATCAACAACATCAATCTCTACTCATTAACAGTTTTAGCTAGCTAGATCTCATTCTCTCTAGATTGTTGTTGTTCTTCTCTTTTCATTAAGAAGGATCAACACTCCAAAGAAGAGTATCCATCATCAACAACATTAATACACTAAGGCTTACATTGATGCCACTAGGCTCAGCCTTGGGTACCCAAGGCTTACATGTTAAGTCTTGGGTACCCAAAGCTAATTAAGCATGCGGTACCCAAATTTTACCTTCAATACCCAAAGATTAATTTGGGGTACCCCAAGCAAAAAAAAAATTCAAGCTTAAAATTTAAGCCTTAGGTGCCCTCCAAAGGGTTGGGAAAGGCCCACATAAGGGCTAAGGTGGTGTTTGTGTGTGTGGGACATGGTAGTGAGATGTGAGGAAGTGTATTTGGGTGTGGTGGAGGGTACCCAAGGCTTACATGTTAAGCCTTGTGTACCCTTTGACTAATTAAACATGAGGTACCTAAATTTTGCCTTGGGTACCCCATGCAAAAAAAATTCCAGGCTTAAAATTTAAGCCTTGGGTATCGTCCAAAGGGTTGGGAAAGGCTCACATAGGGGCTAAGGTGTGTGTGGGGCATGGTGATGAAGTGTGAGGGAGTGTATTTGAGTGTGGTGGGGGGTACCCAAGGCTTATATGTTAAGCCTTTGGTACCTTTTGGCTCTTTACAGCCTTAGGTACCCCAAATTTAGCCTTTGGTACTACTCACAGGGTACCCAAGGTTAAATAAGAGGTACCCATGGCAAAAAAAAAACACAATTGGTTCCAAATGGCTCTATAAGCCTTGGGCACCCCAAATTTGCCTTTGGTACCACTCACAGGGTACTCAGGGCTTATTTTAGGGTATCCAAGGCAATTAAAAAAACACAGTTGGTTCCAAATAGCTCTATAAGCCTTGGGTATCTCCCGAAAGAGTTGGGGAATGTCCCCACACAAAGGGTATCCCTCTATTGGGAAGTGTCTCAATGCTTAAAAAATGGGTACCCATGGCATAAATATTACAAACAATTAACAAATAAAAATAAATTAAAAAATTTTGCAAAAATACAATATGAGGTTATCCACTTTCAGAGTTTTATTTACAAATAAAAGTGAATTAAAAATTCTAAAAAATTTACATAAACGTCTAGACTCATATTATAATACATATAAAAATTTTCAAGACTAAAAACAATATTTAACTATTTTATTTGTAATTTCCAACCTACTGCTAAGTTGCTGTAAACCCTCAAATATGTCGGTAAAACTATTAAAACTGAATCAAATGGTAGGTTTTTTTTTAGAAATAAAAAATTTATGTTGTTAAACATATGGGTACCCTGTAGAGGGTACCCAAGGCAAAATTTGGGTACCCCATGCTTAATTAGCCACTAAGTTACCAAAGGCTTACCATGTAAGCTTGAATACACCACACAACACACAAACACACCCCCTCACACCTCACCACCTTGCCCCACACACACAAACACCAATTTTTCATAAAAAAAAATAAAAAAAAAAAACTAATGTTGTTGCTGTTGCTGCTGTAAACAACAGCAACATCAAGCACACTAACATGATTTTTCTGGATGTAAATCACTCACACCCACCCTCAAACCACATCACCATCACCTTAGGCCATGTGTGGGTCTTTTCCAACAATTTGGAGGGTACCCAAGGTTAAATTAATGACCTGTACTTTTTTTTGCCTTTACCCCATGCTTAATTAGCAAAAAGTGTGCCCAAGGCTTACCATGTAAACCTTGAATACACCACACAAACACACAAACACACTGTAACGACCTGATCCCAGACACTAGACTAATTAAGATTAGAAACCTGATTAATTAAAATAATTAGGTTTGACCTC
>JAUPMG010015790.1:0-15415 GCA_031762675.1 Pachysandra terminalis
GAACCAACTATGATTCATAACTTATTCTGTAGGACTTTCAACCCACGGGACTAGGCAACCATGTCTTTCCCACCAACTGAGCACACTTAACAATTCACATTAACACAGTATGGATGCTCTTCTCTATGGAACATGGATGATAGATCCCCTCAGAAGATATACACTCGCCCATACACGTGCATAATCCATTGAGACCCATCCTACACATTCCTATGATGTCAAAACATATTTATACTAAAGTCACAATATCTGTCCTTACCTATGTGTAGACTAACTGAGGAGTGTGTCTAATAAGTTGCTCATGCTAAGGACAACAAGTAGATCATTGCTGGTATTCGACCCTAAACCTCACTTGATCCCATCAGATAGCACTACAAGCCCAAACCTATGAGACATCCAAACCCTTACTGAAGTCTACACTAAGTTCAGTCTCTGTGCATTTGCGCTCGATCGCAATGCACTGCGCTCGATCGCATTCCCGCTCGATCGTATTTCCGATCGATCGCATTTTCGATCGATCGATCGATCGACTGTCTACAGACCGTGATACCGAATTCACTGTTGCTACTCTGTTCTACTGGTTTCTTATAGCCAGGGTCATAAACAGAGTTTCCAATTGGTTTTCTTTGTTAAATCCCATCTAGACAATCCATATTAAACATGCGAAGTCATCTTAAGTACATTCCACAATTCAGATACGGATATTCATATGATTTCAACCACATCATGAAACATAGTTTTAACTGTGATGCTGAAATAGTAAATCATAATTCGACAATCAAAACATGCTTATATATATAACCAAAGTGAGATCATGTTCGTTCTAATTGTCGTGAAATAAATCCTCAAGGACTAAGTCATAAATCATGCTAGAAATCAGAAACATATTCATTCACGAATGGGAAAACTGAGCATCACATACATTCATATAAATAGGAATGGATAAGCTACTTACCGGTTAGATTCGAGTATGGTCACGCAAACGAAATGAATCACGAACTGGTACTCTTTCCCTTCCTCAATCTGAAAATGGATTCTGGTTCAGATTCAAAGTTCACTGTTCTCTCGTTCGTTTTTCTCTAATCAATAACTTCAGTTCTTGGTTTCAAATAAAAGAGAGGGAAAGAAGAAGTGGGAAGAAAGTATAGGGATAGTCTCCCTAGTTCTCTCCCTCAAGGTCTCCATGATGGGGACACGTCCATGGTCGTTCCCCCATGACCAGCTCCACGCACAACCGTGCATTCAAACGGTTGGGGAAATAGGTAATTAAAAGCCTACCCCAAAGAGAAACTCTAGTAACCTAAAGGCCACTAATCCAATATGTTTAATTACAGAAACACCCTAGATTAATTCAAACACACTAACTTATGCATATTAATTAAACTAAACTGCCAAATAAAATACAATAAATAAAGGAAAAAATTTCTTAAGGGTTTTAGGTCATTACAATATTTTTGAAGTGATAGTTAGCCATGCAGAGGCTGAGACGACTCATGGGATTCTGCCATTTCCATCATTGATTTTTAAGACTCTGATGTCTCAGAAGAAGATAAAAGGCATTTTTGAGATGATGGAGAATCCTAGAAAGCAAATCAAGGTCTCTCAGAAGTTGTTCTCTGGAAGACATGTACATGACATTCATGGGGAGAAAACTGCTAAAGAGCTGGTCCTTCTTCTGTTGCACCTAGTGTTGCAACATCTTCTGCAACAACACTTTCAGCTGTTCATAAATAGAATATTATCCAATTTTTAGAGGGGAGTTGAAAGAAGTCCGGATGATCAGAAGATGCTCGCCCAGAAGGAGAAGAAGATTAAGAGCTTACTTGCTCAATCTGTGTCTAATTCTGTACAGGATCCTATTCTAGGAGAAGTACCTGATACATATACTCTCAGTCGTGCCAATTTTTAGAGGTTTTCTGCCGCATCCTACCTTTAGCTATTTTTGTAACGAAAAGGGGGAATAGACTGTGAATTCTGAATTTTGCATTTTTGTTAGGTGTTTGTTTATAATCTCTGATATTTTTGCTAATTTTGAACCTTCTATCTAACATTGAAAGTCATTCTCTTCCTTTAATATTGTTGTTTACTGACTTTCATTCAGCACACTATGCAGTTCTCTCATCCATACTCACAGGGGTTTGGTATCATGCATGATAGTTCACTCATAGCTACATACTAGTATGATGCAGTATGTTCCATGCTCACTCTCAAGAGAGTCAAGTCTCCTTTTTTCACAATATCAGTACACTCACAACCACATGATATGCATTCTACTGTTTCCGCTATGATCACTGGATGTTTATGCTTGATAAGGAACTGCAACACCGTGAGACTCACTCTAGGGGGCCTCTCTAATGCAGGCTACAACACCATGCAACTCACTCTTGGAGCCATGGTCCCTTTTCAAGCTTGGGATCTAGGAGTTTATGGCCCCTTTCGGGCTAAGTTGCCTCACTGATCCATAACACATCCCAGTTCATAAAATCGAACAGTTAACAATAAATAAATAAACAAATAACTGGGTCTACTGGACATCTCTGTTCCTCACCCTATCTCTGGGCCTATTGGACATCTCTGGTCCTCACCCTCAACTTGCCTCTCGAGGCATCATCCCAACTCACTCTAAAGTCAGGTCAACACTGTTCATCCTGACCATGAAGTAAAATGCAAGGCTCTAGCATTATGATTCAATCAGATTTAACTAACGGAGTGCGCAAACAGTATCATTAACTAGGAACCAAATGATGATCGTCAACGAAAACTATCCATGCGCCCATACACCCGGATAATCCGATTGAATACCATTATGAGTTTCTCGGATGTCCAACATAGGCACAACCATTCAAATCATAAAACGTCATGAATTTGCATCTCTATGTCTAATACACTTAGAAGCATTCACAAGTCATCATACACATGCATCACACTCGTACTTGTCCACAGACAACATAATACTAATCTCATATTTATACATAAAATGATATGAACAGATATAACCAAGTGTTTCAAGGACTTATATCATTGACCTTTACTCCACAACATTATGTTAACATCAATCACAATACATATCTCATGTATGTGCATAAAAGTCATGCAAGGGTAATCATGCTCATACAAGGTCTTACATCATTTGCCTTTCATCACCATATCTTATGTTTTATTCATGAACATGCACAATCTCACACCAACATACATCTTTATTCACAATTAAAGATTTGAATATACTCTTAGCACTTAAATGTCGAAATAAACATAAAGGCCAATTACAAGCAGTAGCAGTCTGAAAATTGACTAAGTTTGAAAACGTTGACTTTTCATCAAAACATTTTTAAAGTCAAGGGTATGACACTTTTCTTACCGGTCTTTTGGTATCTAACCTAGTTATTATCTAACTAGATTTTACAAAAATCTAGGGCTTCAAAAGTTGGCTAAAAATGTCCCAACTCAAAATGGTGTTTTCGACAAAATCCTGAAAAATCAAAATTTGTACTAAAATCAAAGAGTTGACTTTTTATACAATCAGAATTAGGACTTGAAAGTATTTTTTATTGAATCCAAATGGAGGGGTGTTTGCTTATTTACATGTAATATCTTAAGTAAATGGAGGATAAAAAATACGATGACATTTACTTAAGTGATATTCAGGTGAATAAGTTGTTGTCTGAAAACTGAGCTGCCCTGAAGGCCAATGCTGAAGAAACCAAGCCCTGAAGACCAAATTACATGGTCAGTGAGTCTGCCAATGCCACCGACAAGTCCACCGATGCCCATCGGTGGGTTCTGTGGGTGCCACCGACGAATCCCCCGACCAACCTCAACGTCCAACACTCCCGTCGGTGCCACCGACACCCATCGGTGGGTCCTGTCGGTGCCACAGACGAGTTGACTGACCAAACCCCATATTTCAAGTCCCTGTCGGTGGATTCGTCGGAAAACTAGGATGCCCTGAAGGCTAGTGCTGAAGAAACCAAGACCTGAAGACCAAATTACTGTGGTTAGTGGGTCCGTCGGTGCTACCGACGAGTCCACCGACGCCCGTCGTTGCCACCGACGAATCCCCCAACCAACCTCAACGTTTCTGTCAGTGCCACCGACGAGTCCACCAACCAAACCCTAGATTTCAAGTCCCTGTCGGTGGGTTCGTCGGTTGACCGACCACCCGCTGATAGACAAGATTGTGACATGATTTTGGGTTTTCCCAATCTTCCAATCTCCAACCCTAGGTCATTTCTACACTTCATGTAGGTCCAAAAACATCCTATAAACATTCCTAAACATAAATGGGACAATCAAATTCAATTATATGATTGAATCTACACATTTTATTGTTTGGGTTAAGTTTATAAGCCATAGATTAGGTTTTTATGCTAAGTTCTTATTTACCACATCTGAGTTACACAAACTACCATTTAAGCATGATTATTGCTAACTATTATCATATTCGCATGGAGAATAGTTCTATATGAATTGGTATTTGGGTTTTTGCCCAAATACCCAAGAAATTGGGAGAATAATCTCCTTGATCCGTTGTAGCCTTGTGCTCCTCATGCTCCATCTTCTGGTGACGCGTTCCTCTTCGATTGCTGATGCTCCGAGCTGCTCCCTTGCATTGCCTTGTTGTGAAACTCTCCTTCTCAAGCTCTAGGTTCCTCCCCCTCTCTGTCTCTCTCTCTCAATCTCAGCCAAAAGTGTAGGGTCATGAGACAAAAGGGAGTATTTATACTCCTCACCATAAGTTAAGGTCCTGTTTCGTTTGCACAACCTGGACATAATTGGTGATCTAACGCAAGTCTCAAGGTATCACAACCTAATTCTAAGTCTGGGGTTCACTCGCACCCTGATCTACCCTCATCGGTGTCAAATTCACTGGTCCAACATCCCTCGCCTGACAAATGACTAAAACACCCTTTCTAGATTTTTCAAAATTTTTTGGGCCATTACAGTGTAACAATCGTACATGGTTCTCCTGTTTTCATCAAGATTACTTAGTACTTTGTCACCCATTATGGGAAATTTGTGTGAAGGTGCAGGTGTATCAAAAAGGTTGCCACAATAAGTCTCAAATATCTCTAATCTTAACTTTTTCGTTTCTGATCCAAACGCTCATGGACTAACAGTTGCAAATCAAATAAAAAATAAAAATAAAAATAAGGGGGTATGGAACGAAGTTACCAATAGAGCGAATTCTACCGGTTATGCTTGTTCCAAGAAATTGCCTTAGAGTATACCGCAGCTCCCTGGCAACGGCGCCAAAATTTCCTTGCTTACTCCCAAGTGCAGGAGTTTGAAGAAATATAATTCTCGGTGAGTCCACACAGAGAGCACGGATATCAAGGATAAAAGATGATTAATGAACAAATAATGGTGGAACATTACTGGTATAAATTTATAGGAAATAATTAAAGGATCAATAATGAATAAAAGGGTTAAATTCAATAGTATGAATGCTCAGGCATCGGGGCAGTTCCTTGACCCGGTATGAAATTCATTGTAACTCAAGTAAAATATCATATATTTGATTGCTATGAAGACCTTTGATTCGGTTGAACTAAAATAATTCAAGAACACTTTGTAACCGTGGTTAACGACGTTGCTAGAACACTTTTAGAAAAACCCATTCAATTTAATTCTAGATTCCTATTAGAAACCATGAGAAATTCTACTTAATAATGAGAAAAACATGATTGAACTCATAAATAGAATGGAAGAACTCATACATCACAAGGAATCAAAATAGATAAACAATCAAACATAATTCCATTAAATTTTAGGAGAATTACAATAAAAGCTCATACCAATTACAAGAGAACTTGACCACTAGTCTTTGCAGAGAATTAGGCTTCCATGGAAGAAGAGAAAAATACAGAAAATTGAGTAGAAAATTAAGAAGAAAAGGGATGAGTGGGGATTCTTGGACGCATGTGAAGCTCCTTAATTTATAGAATTTCAAGACCCAGAAGATGCTTCCATGAAGGTTTATCTGGGCCATTCAATTCTTGCCCAAGATGCACGATCAACATCTTCTTCCCCTCATGCCCAAAACGCACCTTCTAATTGTTGTTCTGGTTTCGTTGTCAGTTCACCTTCCTTGCCAATCTTGGCTCTTGGTATTTCTTGGTCTTGGCTTCTTTCCTAATTTAGCTTCTTCCTTCATTCGTTTTATTTCTCTAGCCAATTCAGTTCTTCTCTCAAGTCAAAAACGTACCAGCATCACCTTCTAATTCAGTTCGCCCCTTTTCCAATCAGTTTGATTCTGGTTTTGTTTCTTGATTTGGCTTCTTGCCAATTCTTCCATCTTCATGCCAATATAGTGATTGAATTTCTTCACAATTCGATTTTGGCTTCACCGGAACACACGATCACCAACGACTATTTCTAATTCTAGCTTTCTTTCTAAATCAAGTTAGACCGTTGGTGTCCGATTCAATGCCAAAAACCAAACAAAATAAACCAGATCGATTGGGCTGAACCAGCTTGATTGGCTGATCTGATTTGGACCGGTTTGGTTGGCCTGAGTTGAATCTTGGTCGGGTCGGATTCCATTTCCAGTTCTGATTTTATTTCTTTTGAACTTGATTCGACCCGTCTAATCTGATTTGACTTGGGTCTGAATTCTCTCAACCAGGGTTGGTCTCCAAAAGTGTCCCTGCATCAATAAATTAAGCAAAATTAAGACAATTAAAATATAAGCCAATGATAAAATAACATTGGTAAATTCTTTGTAAAATGAAGAGATTAATATAAGAAAATGCCAAATAAGTTCTGCAATTAAGGTTATAATATGTGGTATTTCATGACTTATACCCAGTCACAACTCTGAAGCGCCTTGATTAATGCCTCACATCCAGTTGTACCAGGTAAATATGATTCCCTAAGGAATCTCATTTTGGCTCTCCGAAGTAGATAGTGGATATAATGACCTAAATCTGCTAGAAGAATATTTATAATTAATTAATAATGATTAAAAGATTTTATGGAAATTAATGTGCATTTTCTGGTATTTAAATCATATGGTTTTGGAAGTTGGTTAAAGGTTGAGGAGTTTTTAAAACAAAGATTCAAGATTTCGGGTTCATAGTGTAATTAAATTGTTAATTGGGTATCAAGTGAAACAAAGAAACATAAATTCAAATTTGGAACGCATAAATGTGCGTGGGATCGTGGGGTGCGTGGGATGGAAATGGGAGGAGATTGAGGTGAAGTTTCCATTCCCTCTTCCATTCATTCCCTATATCTCCAAAACTGATTTGGAGACTGGTAATACTTTAAGAAGAAAGGTTTAGAGAGGTTGAGATCTAGATCCTAAGCCCTAGCTATTTCCATTGCAGCTGAGAGGAAGAGAAGAAAAGGAAAGAAGAAGAGAAGAAGAAGAGCAATCAGGGTTTCTAAACACTAATCACAAGTTGAGGTAAGTTAATCTTACTGTATAGTTCTCTTATCTTGCTATAGTTGGTTTTTGGATTTCCATTGAAAATGTTATTCAAATGCATGATGCTCCTTGTTTTCATGCTAAAATGATGTTTTTGCATGATTTAATTTAAGTGTAATATTGATGTTATGATCATTATTGAGCTTTAGAGTTGTTGTAGATTGAATTGGGTATCAAAAGTGGATCACGACCTGCCAACAGGCACCAGTTCACCGGCGAGCCTGTCGACAAGGATTAAAATGCATAGAGAGGGTCTCCACCGGCAGGCACCGGTACACCAGTGAGCCTGCCGATAGGGACCCATTTTGGTATGGTTTTGACCCACTGGTAGGCACTGGTACATCGGTGAGCCTACCGATGGCACCGTAGAGGGGGTTTTGATGGATTTTTGGTTGGGATATGTGCCACTAGCATGGGCCCGATTCTTGGAGTCAATGTTTGACCTGAAAGCTTGAGCCTACATGCGGGGAATCAACTTGATGTTCCATGGTGCTTTGTATTCATCACTTTACTCTTTACTTAACCATACATTGGGGTTATGACTCCTTTGAGTTTGGATTTGGATTATGGACTACTTGTATTGTTTGACACATCATAGGAAGCTTACGATGGCCTCCAATCGGATTATCCGCGTGTATGGGCGCGTGGATAGTTTCCATTGGTGATTATCATTTGGGGACCTAGCTAAAAATGGATTCATGCTAGGCTTATGTAAACTGTTAACTGAGCCCGAGAGGTGCAAATACAGATTATCCTTGCGAGGTTTTCTGGATAGGTTGACTAAACCTGTGGGTTGAAATGGTCCCACTTAAATAAGGGTAGGATTCTTGTGAGGTCCTATACAGGTTGACTGTTCCTTGATTATTGTACACTCATAAAATGAGCATATAGTGGCCTTCGTACCATAGGTTATCACTCGGAAGGAAGAGGGCGCATCCGGCTGTTCCTAGTGACCTTGACCTTTGTTCCGAATTTGGTTTGATTTGGAAGCTACACATGAGGGGCACTTAACGGGATATGTTTGCTTAGTTTATTTCATTTCATTACACTCCTTATTGCATTTCTTTGATTGAGCATACATCTAGAGCATCTGAATGATTCACTTCACACCATTCACATTTCATCCATAAATCAATTATAATGTTTACATCTTTATTTATTTTTGTATTGCTAGTCTTTACTTGGACTATGGTGTTATATGAGGATGGATGACAGCTTTGATTACTTACTGGGCATTCTAAGCTCACGCAACTTGTCATGTTGTAGTATTAGAGGAGGAGGGTCGACTTGATGTGCTGCTGTGCTTGTCTCTTTCAGTTTCTAGACTTGTTCTATTTTGAGAGTTTTCATTGTAATAAACTTAGTTTCATGATTACTTTATTTACATTGAGATTATTGAGGGTCATGACTCAGCTGAAGTCATTGACTGTTTTTAGATCCAGATATTTGAATTGATTAGCTTCCGCACTTTGGTTTAATAAGAGTATTCTATTTACTTTTATTACTTGTGTTTGATGTTGATCCGCTTTCCTTGGTTGGAACTCGAAGGTCTCACCTCGATATCCGTGCTACCCGCATAGGGATTTGTGCTACGAGTTTTGGGGTGTGACAGATTGGTATCAGAGCATAAGGTTGTACTCAGAGTAAGGATATTAGAAGACTAGTGAACATAGGTATCACACAGAAATCTGAAATTATGATGGAGGAACATAGAAATGCAAATTAGGAATTGTGTGATCTTTAATAACATGTTTGTGTGCCATACCTGTATGATTAGTAGGATATGAAGTAGCTTAGTAGACTTAATGTTTACCTTGGGTGTGTAGATGGTTGGAAGGAGAAGAGCTACCGCAAGAGAGGGATCGTCTTCTGGAGCTAGGGCTGACACTGACCCTCAGCTAGCGGGTGTGTACCACTGGGAGACATGGCAGCTATGCAGCGGGATCAGATGGAGCGACAGGCCGTGGCTGACTAGAGGAGGATCGTAGGATCTACGATTGCATGGCTGAAGAAATTCAAGAAATTGACTTCGCCAACATTCGTGGGATTGGGTGAGCCACACCAGGTTCAGGACTAGCTATTGGATGTGGAGCGTATATTCCGTACGATGGGCTACCCAGATGAACATCTAGTGTCCTTGGCTACTTTTATGCTCAAGGTCAAGGCCGTCCATTGGTGGGATATGGTAGAGAGGAACCTGAGTGCATCCATGACACATGGGAGTAATTCCAGACTCAGTTATTAGACATCTACCTTCCAAGCACCTATCGGAGACAGATGGCATCGAAGTTTATGCGGTAAGAGAAAGGATCACACTTTGTAGCTCAATATGAGGCTAGGTTCGCGATGATATACAGGTACCCACCTCATATGATAGCGGACTAAGAGGACAAAGCTGCTAAGTTCGAAGAGGGCCTGCGACCAGTCATACGGTCTAAGGTAGTATCGCAGCGACTTAGGTTTTATATCGAGGTTCTGGAGTGCGCACGACATGTGAAGAGAGACTTGGATAGAGCTTCTATGTAGAGAGATCAGTCCAAGAAGGGCAAAGGTCGGTACCAGCCTTATCAACAGAGGCAAAGTACTGATCAACGTCAGCGGAGTGATGCTAGGCCAGCTAGGACTTCACCAGTTGATGCAGCAACTCCTGTGGCACGAGATGCACAAAAGCAGCCACTACCACCGCAGGATCAGCAGTTCCGTTGGCATGACGTGAGATTATGTTATAACTGTGGTTAGGAGGGACATATCCAGAGCAATTTCAAAATGCCAAGGAGGGATGGTAGGCTAGTTCTGCCTAGACCAGTGCAGTAGAAGGGCAGGGCCAATGCCATGATGAACACATCTGTTCCTCGTGGCGACCGTGCTAGTAATGCTGCGGTGGAAGGTACTATTCATTTATTTCACACTCTAGCCCGTGTACTATTCAATTCTGGTGCATCACATTCTTTCATATCTAGTAGTTGCATGTTGTTTTTGGGTTTGAACCGAGTAGTTTTGAGAGTCCGTTATGTATAGCTTACCCATTGGAAGGGATCGCTACTCTATGTGGTACGAGTAGGTGACCTAAATCTTGAGGCAGACCTGGTACTACTAGAAATGGTTGACATCGATGTAATTCTCGGTATGGATTGACTCTCTACCTATTACGCCAGGTGAATTGCTTCGAGAAGTCGGTAGTGTTCGATCTTCCCAGAGGTCGTCGTCTGATATTCCTTGGGACTGAGAAGGACACCTATCAGATATATTACCTCTATGCTGCAGATGTGGGACAGAAGTTATGCTTAGGGGATATTCCGACAGTTTAAGATTTTGGAGTTGTATTCCAAGAGATCCCTGGTTTCCACCTAAAAAGGAGCTAGACTTCAGCACAGAACTTGTGCCGGGCACTACTCCTATTTCACTAGCGACTTATCGGATGGCTCTGACTGAGTTACACGAGTTGAAGGACTAGCTAGATAGATTGAGTACAATTGGTTTCATCAGGCCGAGTACATCTCCGTGGGGCGCGCCAGTTATATTCGTGAAGAGGAAGGATGGATCGCTTCGCCTTTGTATCAATTATAGATAGTTGAACAGGGTGACAATGAAGAACAAGTACCCACCGCCTAGGATTGATAAGTTATTTGACTAGTTGAGGGGAACACAATTCTTTTCGAAGATAGATTTCATGTCAGGTTACCATCAGTTGTGGATTCGGGATGGGGACATTCAGAACACGGCCTTTCGTATTCACTATGGGCATTATGAGTTCGTAGTTATGCCATTCGGGTTGACGAATGCGCTGGCGGATTTCATGGACCTGATGCATAGGGCATTTAGGCCTTTTCTAGATCAGTTTGTTGTCATCTTCGTGGATGGCATTCTTATTTACTCGAGGGCTAAGGAGGAACACGAGGAGCATCTCAGGATTGTATTGCAGAATTTGTTTGATCACCAGTTGTACGCCAAGCAAGAGAAGTGCAACTTCTGGAGGGATGAGATTAGATTCCTTGGTCACGTAGTATCTAGGAGTGCCATCTCTGTGGATTCAACCAAGGTGGATGCAGTTCTTGGTTGAGAGCGACCGAAGAATGTATCGGAGATCAGGAGTTTCCTTGGTCTTGCGGGCTATTATCAGAGATTCATCGAGGGATTCTCCACTATTGCAGTACCCTTGACTCGCTTGACAAGGAAGGAGACGAAATTCGTCTGGGACGATCAGTGTGAGTTGGCCTTCGAGGAACTCAAGAAGAGATTGACTTCGATGCTAGTGCTAGTGATACCTGTCAGTGGACGGAAGATGGAGGTCTACATGGATGCTTCATTGCAGGGCTTGGGTGCAGTGCTTATGTAGGACAGACGTGTAGTGGCTTACACATCACGACAACTTAAGACTCATGAGCGCAACTATCCTACTCATGATCTTGAGTTGACAGTAGTGGTGAGTTCCCTGAAGTTGTGGAGACATTACTTGTACGACGAGGAGTTTGAGCTGTTTTCGGACCACAAGAGTCTGAAATACTTTTTCACGTAGAAGGATCTGCACATGCGCCAGAGGAGATGGTTAGAGCTTGTTAATGAGTACAACTCTGCCCTTTACTATCATCCTGGAAAGGCAAATGCTGTAGCAGACGCATTGAGCTATAGACCGCGAGGGGTGCTAGCTCAATTGATGAAGTAGGAGTGGAGTCTCCAGGAGACTATAGCAGACCTGGGAGTTCAATCAGTGGATCAATAGAGCAGTGGTTATCTTTTCAGTCTAGTTTCCAAACCTTCTTTGGAAGATCGTATTGCTGTTAGTCAGAGGAATGAGTAGGATCTTCAGATGTTAGTAGCAGACGATGGGATGCCAGAGTGGGTGGTGCACCTAGATGGACTGATTAGATACCAGGGTCATCATTGTGTTCCGGACGACCAGGATATCAAGAGAGAGATCTTGGAGGAGTCACATAGGTCACGGTATTCCATTTATACTAAGAGTACCAAGATGTATTGATACTTACGCATGAAGTTCTGGTGGCTGGGAATGAAGAGGGAGATTGCACAGTTCATAGTACGATGCCTCATGTGCTAGCAGGTAAAGGCCGAGCATATGAGATCTGCGGGATTATTGCAGCCTTCGGATTTGATGGGGGTTTGACCTTCGGATCCAAGCTGTGGATATGGTAACCAAGCATATAATGACCATGTAGTTAACAATAATATAAATCAGAGCATCTAATTCAAATAGCGGAAGACTTTTTAACCTAAAACAAGGTCTATCAACATCACATGTTCTATCAGTACTGTAACTCAGTTCTTTAAGTTTAATAAAATAAATTAAATGAAATTGTCCTCATATCCCTCTATCTACCATCTACTACGTTCCCTCAAAAGCTATTCAATTCTTCCTAATGCAACTCATGGAGATTTTTCAGTCACTATCTACTCCTTCATACTTGTAAGCCATCTATAAAAAAAAAATAAGGGAGAGCTGGGAGCTCAATAGGAAAAATTCATAGTAATACAATAGTCACTTTCATAATAAATAACAAAACAAATTCATTCATGCAGATTCATCAGAGAGCACATATTTAACACCCTCCCAAGTCCTTACTATGCAATATCATATCAATTTATTCCTTACAAATCACATACTTGCTTACGTGTATTAACTGAAATAAAAGTCAACACATATCACAAAGTATCATGATCAAGTATAGTAGAACTCAAACTGGTTATGATATGCATCCAATAAGAATATGATGACTGATATATGAACAAAAAAACAATCATAATGTTCAAGTGTAATGCATGCGATCCACATATATTTCCACAATACCAATAAATTCATTACCACCATAGAAGTCATTTACAAGTTAGAGAGATGCTATCCATATACCATTCATACACCAGACTCAATCTGAAGATACTATCATTCATTTGATGTTGATAAAACCCTCACATTGTTAATAGTATTGTTCTGATTCTGATAATATTTCCATCCAAAATGATAATAAGCTTGTTCATTCAATAGCAATATCACTGTTATAACACTGATTATAACTGTTCATACCCTGATAACCAATTGTTCCCACACCACCGACAAGACTAAGGCATTGACTAGAAACACTGTTCACACCCAACTGATCATTCTGTACAAACACTGATATCAACCCGATTCTTTTAGGGAATGGGACCCAAGGTAGACAACCACCATCTTTCCTTTTAGGGAATAGAACCCAAGGCAGGATTGGTCGCCATCTTTCCTTTTAGGGAATATAGACAACCTAAGGCAAGATTGGTCGCCATCTTTCTTTTTAGGGAATATATATAACCCAAGGCAAGATTGGTTGCCATCTTTATTTTTAGGGAATATATACAACCCAAGGCAAGATTGGTCGCCATCCTTCTTTTTAGGGAATATACACCCAAGGCAAGATTGGTCACCATCATTCCTTTTAGTGAATGCAACCCTAGGCAGGATTGCTTGCCCTCTTTCTTTTTGGGGTCTACCCAAGGTAGGAAATTCACCTTCAAACACAATCAACATTACAACGATTCTTATCCAATCATACACATCATACAGAATAACTTGTCTTTCACTCAACACAAGGATCCAAAGTACATCAAATTCAATAACAATAGCAGAAGTCTATCATATCATTAGTACACAACTGGAATGGTAGTAATTTAATATAATCATATTACAAATCATAAAATAATGTAGGCACTCAATTGAATATTCAAAACTAGACATATCGTGTACTTTACTTCAAAACATTTCATACAAGCATCTCGCACACAAACCGACTTCACACACACACCAATTACCTCAAAAGGATGTCACCCTAAAAAATTGGAGCTCAAAGGAGTTTGGTAGGTGCTCGGCAAGTGCCGAGCTACCAGCCGACCTTCCTCGACAGCACCCTCAGTAGCAAGTCCAGAGACTTTCGTCTCCTCGATAGGTACCTCGACAGGTACCAAGCTTCCTGCCGAGCATGCATAACTGCACAGAAAAATTGGTTTTCAACCAATTTTCAAGAAAAATCAAAATTAATACCAATTTTGATCATTTTTAAACATAAAATCATACTATTTATCCACACATGAATTAATTTAAAGTCTAGAACAAATTCATGGATTTGTTTTCATAAGAATACAATAGTGAGTGAGAAATTCCACATAGAACACAGACTTGAACTATAAACCTTCCTAAACATGCTTTCTACAAAAAGATAAGAATTTCATGGATTTCATACACTTTCAAACACATACATCAAGATGAACCTATAGGCATTAGTCTATAGCTCTGTTAAATATTATAAAGGTGTCTACCGTACTACTATGGAAGATTCCTACCTCGAATTCTTGTTCACGCTCTTCCCGGTCGTAATCCGGCCAAAAGTCTCGAATTCTTCTTCTAGTTTTTCTTGCCTCTTAATGGCTTGTTTGATCAGCCTCCTTCTCTCATTCTTTTCTTCCGGATTAGCCTTATGCTTCCTTTTTCTGATCTTCTTCTTAGCTTTCACCTTATTCTCCTTAGCCTTCTTTTCCTTAGCCATTTTCTTCCTCCAATAAGCCTTCCTCTTCCTCTCTACTCTCTCTTCTTTTTCCTTCTTCCCTCTCAGTCTCCTCATTCTTTCCCCTTTTCTTGAACGTGTAGAGGTGTTTCCTCCTATCTAGGAGTCCTATTCATCAATCCAAATTCAAATCCCCCCATAACTAATCTAATGGTTAAGATCTTAAGTTAGTTACCAAATTAACCCTTATCTAACATTTACTTCTCCACTTAGCCTTCTTGTAGTTGGGCCAAACGACCAGCCCAGTATTGATGTTTTTAAAACCAAGGCCCATTAAGATTTTAACCCAACATTGATGTTCTTAAAACCAAAGCCCATTAAGGTTTTATGTAATTACTCCCTTACCTTCTGTAACAACAAGAAAAACTGAAATAGAAAATTCTTTTATACAAGGGTACAATAGTAATTTAATACGATAAGCTATATCCTTAAATACTTATAT
>JAUPMG010015830.1:0-15414 GCA_031762675.1 Pachysandra terminalis
TTCAAACAACACACAAATCCTACAGTTCTTCTATGTTTCTCCACCTAACTCCAGTTTCTATGTGATACCTAATGTCACTAGTCCTCTAACAACCTTACTCTAAGAAAACATTATGCTCTGATACCAATCTTTCACGCCCCAGATCCCGTGGCACAAATCCCAATAAGGGATGACAAAGATCTGGAGGTGAGACCTTCGGGATCCAAGCATGGACCGTGGATTGCTACCAAATCACAACTAAGAACAATAAGAGTAATATCATACTTTCATTGAATAGTTTATCAGAGTGCGGAAGTCTAAACAACAATAAGTCAAAGTAACTAAACACATGTAGATAATGATCTTAGGCTACAGTTGAGCCAAGATCGATAAGGGTCTAACAGTTTCCCTAACAAAAAAAACATCAAGTTATTAAACGTAATACATCCCAAATTGTTATTTAAACTAGGTTAGCGACTTCAGCTGAGTCGTAACCCTCCACAAGTAATTGTAGTAGAAAAATACACGAATTCTGGTATAGATCCAAAACTCCCTAATCAGTAAGAGGTCCCCCCAAAAAATCACAAGGCAAGCAAGGAAATAGAGCACCACATGGTTACAACATCCTCTAATACTCCTCCCATCCTGCAACAAGAGAAGTTGCAAGAGACATTGAATCCCCAATAAGTGTGAGACAGTTACCCATCCTCTTATGGAAACCAGATCAAGGGTTAGTACGACAATAAATCATAATACAAGATGAGTAATTTAATATGAAATGAAATGAATGAATGAACAGCCACATGATCTATAATGGATGCATAACATGCAACAATCATAATATGAATGCATTTAAGGCAAACACTCATAATGTAAGATGCTAAGTGAATGACTAAGCTAACGTATCCTGATAAGTGGACCTCGACCCTAAGCTTCTCAATTATAACAATTCAGGACATCGTCCTAGCGACTGCCGGAAGCCCTATCTCCATTCCGGGAGCTAACCCATTGTATGAAGTCCACCATATGGCTAATTTTCGAGTGTACCAAACTCAAGGGGTAGCGAACCTGCATGGGATCTCGTAAGCATCCTACCCTTATTTAAGTGGGCCCTTTGACTGTTGATGACCCTTTCCTTCATGTAGTAGCGGCTATACTGGTTCCTCCCTGGTCAGATCCGTCAACATTGGCGATAAGAGGAGAAGAAGAGCCCGAGCCATTGGTACACCGGTTGTCTAGGCTATTCAATGTTAGGTCACCTTCGACATGTTTTGTAGTAGAGACCCTCAGTTTACCACCCAAGGGACTCGTGAGGCCGTTGAGCTACAGGGTGGCCTAAGTAGCCCAGAAGAATCAGAGGACTTACAGGCCACAGCTCGGAATTGGCCGTTAAGCATCGTTCTGAGCATACTCGAACCAGTCCGGTCGAGTAGTATTCTCTCCTCAATGGTAGTGCCTTCTGATGTCTTTCCTTCTCTAGTTATAAGTGGCGTTCCATCTAGTTCCCAACCTCTGGTCGTGGGTGCCTCTTCGGCCAGTGGTCCTTCGCCTGGAATCCTCGCCGAAGATTATGACGAATGGCTTACCTCCCTCAATAACCTTTTCAAAGAAAATCTGGTCGGGCCGAGCATCACCTCGGCCGTGGGTGTTGCCTTGGCGGTAGAAGCGGTGGATAGGTTTGCAGCGTCTTGGAATGTATTTCCGAGCTTCTTGGCACAATCTTTCAATCCTTGTATGTATCCGAAAATCTTCAGATGCTCGAAGAGAACGTCTGATTGCTAAGAACTAATCATTCATTGACTTTCGATCAACGACTTTTCATGGATGTCATTTCTGATCTCCCCACTTTGGCGACTGAGTGTCAAGCCTGTGAGGTGCGACTTCAAGCAACTGATATCCTTTTCTCTGGCCTCATAGCCGATTTTTCAAAGATTGTTGTGCTGAAAGGAAAGTATGGGGAACTTAATGATTCCTAGTCTCGACTAAGGACAGAAGATGAAATTTTTTTTGCTGCGGTTGCTGATTTGGACGCACATATAACAAAGTTAATGCTCCAAAAGAAGGTGATTGCCGAAGCAAAAGGGAGGAGACAACAGGTGCGGGAGGAGCTAGAGGCTGGACAACGTGAAGTGATGGTAGCACTGCCAGCGATGGTAAGTGAAGTCCAAGCATTGGAACCGAAGAAGATGAGTTCGAGCGGATGAAATGTGAAACTGAGATGAAGAAAGATAGCATCCTGGCCAGGTTTTCGGCCATCAAGAATGATCCTTTACTACAATAAGCTTGTGTCCCGACCATTAATGGTTGTGGAAAAGGAAAACTGATTGGGTTGCCTTTGGCCAATGGACATTTTAAACTTATCTTGTCTGTCATTTTCTAGACCGTTTATATTTCATTATCTAGCTGCCAGAGCCATGTCTTTGATTTGGAAATGGCGATGGGCAATTTTATTTTATTTTGATACCTTTACATGTCGCGACCTCTCAGCCTTCTTTATAGAATGCTACACATGATATTTCGACCTTAAATCTGCTAGACCGCCTAGTCGGTCACTTGGATTGAGGCGTTCTACTCGATGGGTCATCCTCCCTTGAGCGATTTGCTCATGTTAAGATGGCCTTGACTGCGGCCTACCTTCTTTTTGAGGCCTTTATGAGGCCTTCCCTATTATGCACATGTTCTCCATTGACCGGAAGAGCATTACCTCGTTCGGTCTGGACATTGATGCCTCTATTTTAGCCTCCTCGGGGTTTTCGACCGTATCGGTCGGGTTTAAATTGGCCGAGACTGGCTCTCTGTTTGTCATCTCCACTCTGATCTTGGTAAGATCTTCTTCAGCCAATGGGGTGGCCAAAGGCGTAGAAAACACTGGTATCCCAAACCTAGCCATTAATGCCCTAAGGAAAAGACAAAGAGCCCCTTCTTCCATGTCCTCTGGTGACAATTCATCAGTTGGATCTTCCTCAAACATTTCCTGAATCGGTGAAGTTTTTGATCGATTGTTTCCCGACTGGGGGCCTTCCATGGTTGGATGAATTTTACTTAATCATATCCGACCATTATACTTCGGTCGTTAGACCGATGGACAGAGCTCATGTGGTCGGCTTGCTGCCGTTGCCATCTTCTCTTTTGGGACCTGGTCATCTTTTGGACAGGATGTGAAAATTTTGGATGGGTGGCATTATTCCACCTCCTGTGTTGTACCAGTGGCGGTTTCACCGTTCTCCGTGGCTGAGCCTATTCTTGCCCCAATTTCGACCATTTGTTCCATGGTCATTGATTAAGCTATTGCTCGTCACGGTTTTCTACTTGTCTCCAAACTCGTTGGCGGATCTCCCCGAGGCATCTATCACATAGTAGAGATTTACTCTTCTGGTTTGCCTTGGGTTTAGTGTAGGTGGCTTTTGACGGTCTCTACGCGTTCTCTCAGTCGGAAGGTGTTCCCTTCACTGATGGCAGAGTTTCTTTTTCAAGACCTCTTTCCGAGCCAACAACTTTGGATGCCAAACTGTTAATCGATACCCCTTTAAGGAACGAGTTGTGTCCACTTCCATAGCTTCCTTTCTTTTTTTTTCTGGGAATTTGAGCATTCCCTTGTCAATAGTTTCCTGCACAATATTAGGGAAAGCGAAGCAGTTAGTGGTTGAATGGGTTTTCGAACCATGTCATTTGCAGAAATCTCCTTTCTCCATTTCTTCAGGTGAAGGGAGTTTGTGACCATTTATGAGTCTTAAGAATCCATCTCGTAGGAGATGGTCGAAGGACTCATCACTTTGGGATATGTCATAGGCATATCTCTCGGTGTCATCATAGATGGTCTTCTTGAAACTTTGGCCAGGTGCCTATTCGTCCTTTCTTTTTAGGGACGAACATATTTTGTCTAGTATTTCAGCCATATCTATTTCATAATTCGGATCCTAGTATTAGGCTTCAAACGTGGCCATTTTGTGCTCTTCACAAATTCGGTCTCAAGAAGGGTCGGCTCGCACTTATTCTTAGCCCTCTTGAAATGGGCTACGAATCTGTTAGCCGATTCCTCAGGAAATTGCCTTAATCTAGCTAGGTCAGCCATTGACACCTCTGGCTCAGTTCTTGTAACAGCCTGAATAAAACTTAAAACTATAACTTGGAAACTTAAGGGTAAAATAGTAATTTGGCAGACTAGTAATTTAATCTCATTAATAAATTAGGATTAAAAATCATTAGATCCTTAATCTTATAAAATATTTTAGGAACACTTAAGTCACTTAAAACTGATCAAGTTAACCAGATAGACTTAGAAAGTAATACGGGTCAGATAACCAGATTTAGCAGATAAATAAGAAATAAAATCAATTAGCAAGATAATAGTTTGTTCAGACAGTTTAGAAGATTCATTTGAGACTCCTAGACATTATCACACAATCAGAAATTAATCAGGTGGTTGATTGAAAATGATAGAACTAGAAACCCGGTTTTGCGCTTCTAGCTAAATGTATTTACAAGTTTGCCCTTAACCTATAAATAGAACCCTTAGACTTTAAAACTCTCATTTCTCTTTTTTTTTTCTTTCAACTCTCTTTTCTTTTTGGAGCTCTTGGAGAAGAAGGAAGACCTAGGAAGACCTCGGATGCCCGGATGCTAGCGGATCAACCTCGGATGCGACCCGACATCGTGGAGCAGCTTCGAATATGACCTGGCAACGCCCCAAGTTGAGTATACCTTCAATGTCTGGTGTATTTGCTTATATTTCGACATTGTGATCTTGGGGAAGAACTTGGATTGATTGTACCCTTTCTTCCGCATGAGTTTATTCATCTTTGACATGATTTTTGGGATTGAATCCCATGTTATTGAGAACCTTTCCCTCGTGGATGATCCACGCGACTCGATCATGTATTTTCGGTTTCTAGGGTTTGGATTTAGGGAGATTCTAGTGGATCCCTGATATAGATGGATCCTCTTGACCAAGAATCACGTTTCAAACTCCCTTTGAGGATTAGCGAGCCTTGGGTGAAATTCCACCCAGTCGCGACCTCGGATTCGCTCGAACCTGTGCTTCGACAACCTTCTCGGTTCACCGAACTACCCCACCGAGACTTTGGGGGACTTCCTCGGTTTGCCGAAGAGACCACCGAGACTCCTCGGCGACCACCTCGATTCGATCTAGCCCGCCGAATGACAGTCAGTGTTTCTAGTTCACTGGAAGGTTTGTTGAGACAATTTCAGCACACCGATCACCTCGCCGAGCACTTCTTGGTTCGTTGACGTCCCCACTGAACCTTCCTCGGTTCACCGAGCACCTCGCCATGACCCTGCCGATACCCCATACTTGCCCATCTGTTTGGGTTTTGACCTTAGACAATCGTGATACCCTTATCCTAGTATTCTAATACACTTTTGGAGTTAGTGGACTTTCCCAACCAAGGTGACCTATCATACCTAAGTCTAATCTGACTTGAGTTAGCCTAGTAGTATGAGTTCCCCACGAAACTCATGTAAATAGCCGTAAACCTTCCTTTGGCTCTATTCCCTTGGTTTATGCTTGTCTAGGTACAATATTGGCATTCATGATGTATATGATGTTCTGCATGCCTACGTTGTTATGCCTCATTTACTTGTTGTGTAATGTGATGCCTTTGAGTGTGCAGACTTTAGTGTAATTTACTGTCTTCTTTTCCATAGACCTTCCTTATATGTGTATTACTCTATTTCAGATACTCACCTGATATTTATTTCCTGTTTACACAATTACATCATGTTTCTCACATTAGATGATCATTTGAGCATAGTATGCCTTGTTAAGCACTATTGTGCCTTGTAGTGTGTGACCATGAGATTGTGCCCATGTGTTTATGAGTTGAATATATGCGAGTGAAGCATTGTGTGTATGCATTAACTAAATGATTTGAATATAACGAGTTGCATATGGACTATTCCGCTGTGATGGCTCAGTCTAACACCCCAAGTCATACCCTTGGGTTTATACTGTCAGGTGATTGATTGACTTATTTAACCATGTTGTTCTATGAGAGGACTTTGTTATTTCCGCTCAAGCTGAAAGAGAGCCCTCGTGTTGGTATGCCTCACAGACTTGCGAGATGTTGTTTGCTCCCAAGGTGAGGGATATGTCCTATGTGATGATCCCAACAAACTTGTCGAAAGATGCAAAGTGAGGGAAGTTCACATTGGTGATACTAAATAGCTGAAGCATGATTTTTCTTACCCCTCTGTTAGTTGTTAAATATGTATGTATCCCCGAGGAAGTTCACATTGGTGATACATTGGGATTGTCCCGTGATCAAAATAAGTGAGGCGCTTGTGTCCTCTAGGTTGAAACCCCTAGAAACTATGTTGCACGCATAGAATAATCTACTATTTCGTATATGGGATGGATCTGGGTGAGCATCCTCAGGTAGTATGATTGGATCATGTGGGAACATACGATATTGGAATACTGAACAGTACCCCCCTTTACACTTGCACTGAGCACCTGCATATTCTCTGTTAATATCATTTTGAGTGCCTTGTGTATTACACACTAGACCTAATCATCATATAGAATTCGGCATGCATTCATTGTGACATAGACCATTGTTTCAGTACCAAGTGACGATGGGAGAGAACATTACTTTGTGTGATATCTGTGATTTACACTTTATCACTTTATGCACAGACGCATATTGGATCATACCAAAGATTTATCATATCAGTTATATATTATTTCGGTTTTTCTCATAATGCTGGGGTATGAGTAAATACCTTGCATTGAAGGATTACTCATTCTGGCTTCCACCTTATGTATGGTGATTTATTTACCTTTCAGGTCCTGAAGCTTGGTCACGCAGAGAGAGCCTGGGTTTGGGTATAGTTAATCCGAGACTTAGTTGTAGAATTGTATCAGAGTTAGACTTTCCTTCATTAATCTTGTAATAGATTAGTTTATTTATTTCAATTACTTATACCTTACTCGAACTCTTAATTTCTTCTGCTTATGTTGTGATTACTATTTTGCCACTCCCATAGAGGTATGGGGTGAGAGTTACGAATTAAGCCTAAAATTTCAGAATTAGGGATTTTTGGTTTAGTTCGTGACAGTTCTGTAGAATTGGGTGTGGAATTTCTCCTCCATTTCAAGCCAACTTGGTACGGAGTCGGGAGCCAAAGTTATGTACCATGTGAAGGCATGTCATGTTAAGGAATTACCAAATAGCCTCAGCTTACAACCATCATTAGCCGAGGCTTCCCCACATTGGACGGTAAGTTGTCCGATCTGTTCTACGGTCGACTAACCATCTTCGTCGGAGAAAAGCGAGAATTCTGGCATTTTGAATCCACTTGGAAACTCAATCCGGTGATCAATCCACCCAGGATACGACCTTCTATACAAAGACCTGTTCATCCTTTATTTAGTAAGTAACATAAGGCCTCCTTTACCATGTCGTATCTTGTTTTGGTCGAGAGCTCCGGCCGTGGGATCAACCACGTCATTGATCTCTTGGAGCAAATTGTTATCGGCTACCAAGGGTGGATTTTCCCCTTGTCCGATATCTACATTTTCCGGCTGAGGTTGCGCCTGGCATTTTTGCCATTTATCCTAGGTGCCTCTGGACCGATTCCGGTAGCTGGTATTGGTGGAGTTTCAATATGGCCAATATCTCCTCATGGCGGCTAGTGTTTCTTCGCATGAAGGAAACGTAATCAGTTGCCGATCATTGGGATTAGCCATTATTTGGCTGATGCTTTCGTTAAGCACTACGAAAGACTGGTTAGTTTTGGTCATCATTTTCGTAAAGAGGTTGACCAGGGTCTATAACGAAGCTTGTACTGATGCGTCCGGGTCTCCCTACTATTGAGCAGAACTAGTCCCATTTACGGCTCTGGGAGGATCATATGCATGATGTTCTCTGCCTGCTGAAGGAAAATGTTCATTGACATCCTCTCTCACGAATCGCTAGCTTCTCCTTGGCATCATTTACACCTAATGTCCCACCAGACGTGCCACAAAGGGTATGTCCCCTCTCTGGGTGCCCCCCATGCCTGTTGGCTGTGCGCGGCTCGCTTGCCTGACGCGGTGTGGTGTACGTGAATGTGTGTGTGTGTGTGTCACGCAGGCGTGCCAGGAATTACTAGTCCACAGTTTTGGGGTTTTGAGTTTTGACCCAGCCGCCAAAGCACATAGTCAGTCTGAGTTACCTGAGCAATCGGAGGTGCAATCGGCCACCGTAATGCGTCCGTTTAGGCTATTAGGCTATTGTACGAAAGGTATGGGGTTCTCCCTTTCCTTAGCTTCATCTGAAATTCTTCAGATAGTGAAAATATGATAGCCAAGATGAAGTCAAAGAGAGTCTAGCTCTTAAGCAAGTGTTTATTTAAAATTAAATAACAGGACCGTCAATAACATGTAAAATAAACAAATAAAAAGACGGCTGGTAACCAAGCTGTAGTAATCCTGACCCTCAATTTTATATATTAAACAAGTTAATATTGATTAAATGAATCTAATGAAGAAATTGTTATAGAAATATGAAATTGTTGGGGGCTTATTGGTAATTTTGGTACTTGTAAGGTGTTGATTCATGGAGTAGTTAGGACTTTGGGCTAAAACTATAATTAGGATTTGTGTTGGGGGAGCTATAAGTAATTTTAGAGTTGTAATTCAATATTTTTAATGTGATGGTGCGTGAGGTAGTATCGTGGGTTGGATGGGTGAGAGAAGAAAGGAAAACTTCCTTATTCCTCTCCTCACCTCCCTTATTAGTTGTAGATTGATTTAGTATGGCTTAAATAGATTGGAATGGAGATTAGGGTTTTGAGAGAAAAGAAAGGGAGAGAGTTCTGAGAAGGGAGAACAAGCGCAGTTGTCCCATCCCTTGGAGAGGAAGGGAAGAAGAAGAGGAAGAGAGTAGGATAATTCGCCGATCCGAACCTGAGCGCTCCAAGAAGTAAGTTGTATTCGATGATGTAGTTCTGTTATTGAAATTTCAGATCTTGTATGTTCTGATTTGTGATTTGGATTGCTATTTCAATGATTATGATTAGATCCATATTACAATATTGTATAAATGATGATTTGGATGTTTGAGTATGATCTGAGTGTTTTTGTACTTGATTTCGTGTGGTTTGAATCGATTTGGAATTGTAAAGTTCAAATTTTGAGACCCAGAGAATACCAAGATTTGGTGACTTTCGGTAGGTACCTGTCACGAACTAACCCAAAAATTTAGAATTTCAGATTAAGTTGCGACCTTCGCCCATATCGCTATGGAGGTGGATCAACAAACATAAGCGGAAAATTAAGTGGTTCTAGTAAGATATAAGTAACTACCAGAGATATGCTAAACTAGCAAGTTCAAAATGAAGTAAAGTCTAATTCTAACTATACCAAATTGTCTACTAGAGTACGCTACCCAATCCGAGTCTGCTCATGTCGCAACTAAGCTCCTGAACCTGAAATATTAAACAACATCCATAAGCTGGAAGCTCGGATGAGTAAACCTTCGATGAAGGGCATTCACTCATGTTCCAGTATTTGAGAAAAGTGTAGATGTGTACAATTGTGTAATAAGCATAATATGCGCAAATAGTGTACAGTTGTGGCATACAATAATAATAAGCTCTCTTCCATCCTCACAGAGTATTACTCAGTGGTCTGTGTTCCTACAAATACATGCACAGTTTTTCAAGTGTGAGAATTAGGCCAAGTGCTTCATACAAATGGCTCTGACAATAATATCATCACAGATTATGCAATGCAAGAGAAATGTTATGCTGTCTAAGATGTGAAATATCGAATGCTCCCACATGATCTCGATCTCTATCCGGGGTGTCCCAGCAACCTGAATGCACCTCAGGATGTCCCAGTAACCTGAATGCATCCCTTATATGAGTGGACTAAGGGATAGGACCAATATATGGGCACCACATAGGTTTAAGGGTTTTCAACCTATGAGGCACAATTCCCCCATTTATTTTTTATCACGGGCCATTCAGCCAAGACTTGCAACCACTCCCAAGCTTACACCAACGTGCGGATCCTTAGGATTAGCATACCATCTTCCAAGCTTACACCAACGTGCGGATCCTTGGGCAAACATCATTCCTGAAGACTGACGAGGTTCCCTATGTGGGTTCGCTTTCAGCTTGGGTCTGATCATAAGTTCCTCTCGTAGGACTAAATGGTTATTAAGTCAACATCCCAAGTGTCAGTCTAAACCCATGGTGTCTTGCGGGATATTAGACCAGGCTATCACAGCTGGAAAGCCTAAATGCAATGTTCGATTCAAATCCTTATTAAATGCAATATCCAAGATTTCATAGGCATATATTCAAACATTCAATTAATGGGTACAATCCCATAACTAACTCACTAAGAAAGATAAGGTACATAACCTAACTTACTAAGAACTATAGAGCATATAATATAACTTACTACCTAATATAAAACGTATAACCTAACTTACAAAGAGTATATATATAAAACAAATCAAATTCTACCTACATACTTTTCTAAATATTATTAACAGGAAACTAAATGTAATAAAATTCTACAGTAAATGGATAAGGCAAGTTGGGCACACTGGCATCAATTCCTCGTCAACATCATCCATTTGGATTTATCCACGTGATCCAATTCATCATATAATTACATGAGAGTCATCCGAGTGCCTAAACCAATTACATTCACATAGAATAGTTATCAAGGCATCTCAATATGCCTAAACTCACAATTTAGCAAGTAAATGAAACATTATATCAACCAATTACACCTCAACACGTGTATTATGGTGGTGCTAAGCTAATAGAAAGGTTTTGCGGTCATGCTTACCCATTTCCCTGAAATTTCCTATTGCTTGGCTAAACTAAAAGTCTAGATTTCCAAGTTGAAGGGTCGGATTTTACACGAGAGGTCTAACTGACCCGAAAATAGGCTAGGCACGTGTAACTAGTCAACATACACCCGCACCCGTTGGAATCACTCTATTTGGACCAGTGGAGTGCTTCGGCGGGGTCGTCGATGACCTTTTGGCACGCCTAAATAGGTTAAAGAGTGCCAAATGTGGTGGCACTTTGGGGTTTGGTCCAAAATAGTCTCGATAGACGAGAAGTCAAATTTATTTGGTCACTTTTTGTTTCGGCGACCTCTTAGGCTCGCCTAAAGAGGGCTTCGGCGACCTATTTGGTGCACCTAAATCCTTTCGGCAACCATTTCTGAGGACCATAGTTGGCCTCTGAGATTAGGCTAGCTCTTCGGTGCGCCAAATCTAGGGAAAGGGCCATTGAGGCTGAAATTTCACTGGGAGCTTGATTTTACTCCCAGGAAGGTTCAATTCTGTCGAACTTCGATTTCTTTCGGTCTATGGGAGAGATTTGGGGTTTTCCCTTTTTTTCTCTCTACCAAGGGTTGGGCTTTTCCACATGCATGTTCAAACAAGGTAGTTTGGTGTTTAGGATTCCACATACATCAGATAAAAGGGTCTAAATCCCTAGGAGAAGTTGGGCATGAGGCAAACAACCCTTCTCCTAGGTCAAAATACTAAAACACAACTAAATGACACAATCAAGGGAGGTTACTAAAATTGGGGTGTAGCCGGAGTAGATCGACGTTGGTTTGTAGCGCATCCGGGACTTGGATGATCACCCATGAGCTCCAAATTCCATCCATGGCTCCAAAATCCAAGAGAGTGAAGAGAGGGAGAAGAAAAACGTGTTTTAAGAGCTAAGAGCTCTATTTATAGAAAATCTATGAATAGTGTCAGCACTTAAGGGCAAAACGGGATTTTTGGCTCTATATTTTTCGACTGGCCATCTATGCGGGCTCTGTTAGAGGGCTTTTATAGATGAGTCTGAGGTGGATCACAGAAATCTTCGAGTGTGATTAATTAACTTATTAAATTAATTAATTCTTAATTAATCTCAAATTTTTGAGTTGGCTCTTCAGATTGGCTACCTAAATTAATTTACTTTCTTAGTTAGCATAACTTTCTGAGGTTAGGGATCTAATGGGCATAAACCTAGGCTGTTAGTGGACCTATTTTAATTATTTTGAATTAAGCTTAGTCACTAATCAAGTGTAATTAAGGTTAATGGTTCAGGTGCTTACATCCTAACCCCGTAAAAGACTTTCATCCCCGAAATTACTCTAAGGAGTTCTATGGTTAAAACAAGGATTAGTATGGAGGTATACAGCAGGAAAATCGTATCACTAACGCAAACTAAGGCATTCATAGAAAGAGGAATCACCAGTTCCTTACAAGATAAGGGCAAACCGTTGTCCAACTCAAAATTTAAATACTACAAGAAAAACAAAGGTCTGGTACATCCAAAAGTATGATTAACAGGGAGTGGAGGTGATTTACAGCAAATAAACAAAGGCAGTGGTACGGCTATCGCCGATCCACTGGAGGTGGTGGTGGAGGCATGCTCGCAAGAGGCACGACATCAGCAACGCGCCCACAGCCAAAAGTCTCCTGTACGAAACGTAGGGTGGCATCTACCGATCTCTGCAATCTGGACATCTGCCTTCGAGTCCAGCGATGCTCATCTGCAACTACAGCTCTCGTCCTCAAGTGAGCTCGATAATTCGGGCTCTCCATGGAAGCAAGTCTTGCCTCGATCGATTGTCCGCGTCTGAGGACATAGTCTGGTCCTGGTGCGGCGGAGGTGGATGCTCAATGCAGTTGATCAGCCTGCTCCTGTGGCGGCTTGTGCTTGGCTTCCTGAAGCTGCTGCTTCTGCTACTGTGGTTGGTCTTGTGGTTGCTGCTGCTGCTGTGGAAGCTCGTGTGCATACCGAGGGAGCTTCATCAAGGAGAGGTTTGTGAATGTGAAAGACCTCTCGAGTAAGACTTTGTCGGGATGGCTTGGCTTGATACTCCACTCCTTGTACGCAGCGCACATTAGGCAAGGAAAAGGTAAGTCACCTTTTCGAGTGAGTCAGTAGTACTTGATAATGTGGTTGATCATTAGAAATGGGAGGCAGAGATGCTGACCCGTCACCACCATATAAAGCAATTGCACCGTAAAAGGAGTAAGTTCACTAGTGTTACTGGGGCAAGGGTATACACTATGAAGGAAGATCGCATGCAAAATGTGATAAGGAGCACGAAGTTTGGTGGCAGATAGCGCGTTGCTTTTCTTCCATGCGGCATTGTAGCCATACAGAGTGGTAGTCACTTCAACGCGATCTGAAAAAGGATGGTCTGGAACGGTGTTAAGCACGTTGTTCATAGGAACGTGCATGAGAGAGGAAACAAGCTGAAGGTTGAGGACTCGTGTTCTTCTGGGTGTGACGAAGGTAATGGAAAAGGTCTCTAGGTCTGGTATTGATATGTACCTGTACATGTCCCTGGTGAGGGTCTCGTACGCCTGACCACCCCGTGTCAGGATAGATTCCCATCCTATGGCACGAAGGATGGCGGGAACACCGTATGACTCTACATGTAGGGCCACGGTGGATATCTCTATGAGTAAATTCATATAGGAGAACTCCGAGACAACCGCCTGGGGTTCACGTTCGGGTTCGAGCTCGGATGAAGTTTGAACCACCTCCACCTCATAGGGGTCGGGTGAGGGTTCTCTCCTAGAGGTAGATCCTCTAGTAGATTTGGACTTCTTGGAAGTTTTCTTACCCTTTTGTGCTCTAGGCATCTTGAGGTTAGGTTTTAGTGAAAATGAAACATCTAGGGTTTGAGATTTTTAACAAGGAAAAGGAAAGAGAGAATGGATTAACTTGGATTGAAATAACTCTTGGAGGCTTTGAGTTGTAGTGGAATGGAGTGAAAAATACATGGAGGAAGGAGTTAAGATGAAATGAGGAGAAGAAATGAAGAAAAGAGGTCAAAAGTACTTTAAATGGACCTCGGCTAGGGCTTTGTCTCGACATTCGGCAAGCCTAAGTGTTTGCCGAACAAGTCGCCGAAGCTAACCTAGTGTCCAAATTGAGAAATTTCAAAATACACATTTTTATCATAATTTTAGAAGCTATTTTATCACATCAAATCACTCCAAACATGAAAACCTTAGGAAAATTAAATTGGGTGTGATTCCTAGTTTGGGTCAGAAAGGTATAGTGTCTGACCAAACTTAGACCCAATAACTAATTATTTACCAAAAATAAGAATAATATAATGGTAGTTGGTAAAATATTATAATTATTAATCTTCATATTTAAATATAAAAGTCCAATTTCTGTAAATTGTCAAATTCCTCAGCCCAATGTATTTTCAACTACATTGGCCTTAAAATTTGAAAATTCATCAGCATTGGCGTTCTAAGTAATTTTAAGTTAAATCATACGACAATCATAAGCCTTAGATCATAACATCCTAATGGACATGAGAATCCAACACTTAGCAGAGACTTCACCGTAGTAGCCGCTGCTTCAGAATTCTCAGGAATAGTAGGCTAGTTGTCCCTGATCGTCCATCCAAAGTACTAGCTAAGGTGCACAATCAACAATCACACGTTCCTCACAATTCAAATCCCACTATACTTATTTCCCTTTAACCCCAATTAACCTATTTGGAGGTTGACCTATAAGGTCCTAACCTGAAATCCTATGTGAAGTCCTAAACTAGTTACTTAAGTCTTAGAAGAACTTATGCTCTGATACCATCTTTGTCACGAACCAACCCAAAAATTTAGAATTTTCAGATTAAGTTGCGACCTTCACCCCATATCGCTATGGAGGTGGATCAACAAACATAAGCGGAAGATTAAGCGGTTCTAGTAAGATATAAGTAACTACTAGAGATATGCTAAACTAGCAAGTTCAAAATGAAGTAAAGTCTAATTCTAACTAAACCAAGTTGTCTACCAGAGTACGCTACCCAATCCGAGTCTGCTCGTGTCGCGACTAAGCTCCTGAACCTTAAATATTAAACAACATCCATAAGCTAGAAGCCCGGATGAGTAAACCTTAAATGAAAGGCATTCACTCATGTTCCAATATTTGAGAAAAGTTCACACGTGTACAATTGTGTACTAAGCATAATATGTGCAAATAGTGTACAGTTGTGGCATACAATAATAATAAGTTCTCTTCCATCCTCACAGAGTATTACTCAGTGGTCTGTGTTCCTACAACTACATGCATAGATTTTAAGTGTCAGAATAGGCCAAGTGCTTCATACAAATGGCTCTGACAATAGTATCAACACAGAATAAGCAATGCAAGAGCAATGTTATGTTGTCCAAGATGTGAAATATCGTATGATACCACATGATCTCGATCTCTATCTGGGGTGTCCCAGCAACCTGAATGCACCCCAGTATGTCCCAGTAACCTGAATGCATCCCCCGTATGAATGGACTAAGGGATAGGACCATTATATGGGCACCACATAGGTTTAAGGGTTTTCAACCTAGGAGGCACAATTCCCCCGTTTATTTTTTATCACGGGCCATTCAGCCAAGACTTGCAGCCACCTGCGGTATCCCTCAGGGATTCATACAT
>JAUPMG010015841.1:0-15413 GCA_031762675.1 Pachysandra terminalis
TAGATCCCGAAGGTCATACCTCGTGATCCGTGCCTTTCCACCTTGGGATATGAGTCACCGGGATCCGGGGCGTGACATTCAGCGAGCTGATTCTTCCTCACTCCTTCCCAGAAGGGAATATTGGAGATCTCCATCTTTGCAGATGCCTTCTTCTTAGGAGCCATTGAAGATTGATCTTCAAACAGAAGGGGATAAAGCAGGAAAGAAAAGCAAGAGATATTGCAAAACTCTGAAAAATCTTAGAAGGTTTGAAGTCTCAGGTTGCAGGAACCTTTCTTCGTCAAAGACTCCCCAATATATAGATGCAGCATGCATTGAAGAATTGCAAAAGGCACTTTGGCGGTTCGCACGATCCCAAGGCAAGAATCATTGCTTCTCAAGCATGACAATCCGCATTTAAAGCGCACCCCTTCGAAGAGCGTGCATTAAATGCCCACCACGATCAAGGTACGATCTCATGTTTCTCCCTTTAGTGTAAGAAACCTGAGACCGGGGGGCTATTGTTGATCAGGCGGGCTAATTTAACCCACTCTACACGTGGCGCAATCCAAATGCGTGCGTATACACTGAGCCAATATAGCTGCACACACTGAATCGCCCTATAAAGCAGTTACCTGCTTCCCAGCCGCTTTTCACGTGCCAGCTGTCAAACGATTGCTGTACGGTGATTAGACCGTTTTGGTGAAAAGGCGATATTTGAACCAGTTCAAAGATATCTGAAAGTTCTTATCACCGAAAAAGGAAAGCTTCTTGGGGAAGCTACCTTTTCAAATTCCAGCTTGTGAGGGAACGCCATGTGTCCCACGCTCAGCAAGCATGTACCTACTTCCCTTTTTATTTCCACAAAAGGGATAAGAACCTAGCTTCCTTCGGCATTTTAACCCCGAATACAGAGGGGAATGAGACTCCTTCTCTTCCTTCACTCGAAGGATGTACTTAGAGGCATTCTGCCTCTAATCTACTACTTAAAGTTACCAACAAAACCTCGAAGTTACGTCAACTTGTTCTCTAGAACAGACTTTGAGTGTTTTTTCCTATACTTGCATTTCCCAAGCATTCTTTCCCAGAAAAGGTTCCTCGAAGCCCGAAGGACACTCGGTGGAACTTATACCCGTTCAGGAGTCATTCTTGGATCACACTCATAGACTTCGAAAGACAAAGATTCGGGTTTACTCCCTCAAATGCACTCTTCTATGCATCCGAATGGTGAACTAGGACTCGAAGTCACTCATATTCATCATCATGAATAGACTTCGAGTGATACCTGTCCTTGAAGGACACAGTTTTAGTTTTACTTCCTCGAATGCTCTCTTTTATACATCCTAATGGTGAACCAGGACGCGAAGTCACTCATATTTACTATCATGAATAGACTTCGAGTCATACCTAACCTCGAAGGACAAATCCGAGAGAGGTCTGCACAGGCTAACCACCTCCAGATGGTGAATTCAAAGGAGGTAAGTTCCCTCCTGCCAAAAGTGAATTCGAAGGAAGAATATTCCTTCCTCTTGAGGCGAATTCGAGGCTAACCACCTTAAGATGGTCAAATACGTCAAAGGACTTGTCACCCTCAAACAGACTAAGGATTCTGTCCTCCTCAAAGGACGCAGATTTGAGTTTACCCCCTCGAATGCACTCTTTTATGCATCCGAATGGTGAAGTAGGGCTCGAAGTCACTCTTACTCATTATCATGAATAGACTTCGAGTTATACTTTGGATATATTTCATTTCTAGAAGCAAATCACCAGTGGAAAGAGTTTTAGAAGTCGAAGTATGCCATCTTCGGACGTATTTCCTGAAGATAGGTGTCCTCCGGACCTTTGAGAACGTCTTCTGACATCACTTTCAAGGACCTCACAAGGAGCACATATTTGATCTCTGCTTTTCTTCAGGCAAAGGACACTCGGATTGGTTACTATAGTTATGAACCTTAAAGGCTCTCAAGATATGCTCTTTCTTACAAGGACTATTGATCATGAAAACAGGTCCCCTTATGAGAGCTTCAACTTCGAGCTCTCTATATGGATAAACTTGAGAATACATTGGTCACCTTGTGAGTACACAGCTATCTTGATCTCCTTCGAAGGAAGATAACCGCCAAAGGGAGTTCCTTTGAGGTATGCGGATTCAGAGAGATATTTTGGGTGCTAAAGTGACTCCTTAAAGTTGATTGAGACAGGTTCTCAGAATACAGACAGCACATGGTAAAAACCTCTCCTACTTATATATTTGCTCTCTGACTTATCTAAAAGGGGGGTTTACTTTTCTAAATTGGCGGCGTGAATGGTGACGTTGCTCTTGGGATTTGTGTAAAAGTAACACGTGTCCTCAGATCCGTATTACTCAAGTCCCAAAGCAACCTACCGCAGAGCAGGTTTTTAATGTTTTGGAATGATTACTCTCTTTCTCTGGAAGTAAGCGAAGGCGTGTTACAGAACACTTGTCCCCCAAAGCATGGTGAGGAAGCAACATGTCACTCAGGGAATGTTTGGTGTGTGAGGGTTCCCCTCTGGACACTCAACCAAGTGACATTTGTCCCTTTTTGAGTCAGTGAACTCTCTACCATTTTGAGTCGATGAACTCCCTACAAATACCAGAACACATCCTCCATTGGAAAAAAAAGGGGATCTGATTTTCTTTAGATCACAATAAAAAGAGTAAAAACTTAGAGAATACAGTACATCTTTGAGTTTGAAACCTAGAAACAACAGTGAGTAAATGCACTGAAGGAGAAAGAGAATAGCCTTCCAAACTTTGAGGTTTTTTCCTTGTTCCGAGGTTGCATTCAATCCCCTCTCATTCAGTCACTGCAATCTTTCCCTTTCCTCTCGCCTCCTCCCTTTGTCTTTTCCACAGGCCAAAGATTGACAAGAAACACTCTTGATAGAATGGCTACGCGATGGTTTAGGCTGTCTTGAGATAGACTCTCCCTACCTCTTCTCTGAGAAGACGATTGTATTGATCAACGTGTATTAGCTTGTCTTCCTTCTAATAAATTTTACCTTGTACAAATCCGTCATCACCAATATTTTATAATTAATTAAAATTCTTAAGTTCATGATTATAAGAATTATGTTCTTGCTATTATATATATATTTCGGTTTATTATAGTTGAACCCACATTAAAGGAGAAGTGAAGAGAGTTTCAAGTTCTATTGATATGAAAAAAAATGGAAATGATAATGAGCTTTGTTTATTCATTACCTCCAACGGAGATATCCACCGGTAACTATTTATAAAAATATTCAAAAGGACCATTAATATCACTGGCTTCAAACAATTATGTCTTAGAGGAACACACAACTTCAATATTCAAAACTTAAGCCAACGCTCGAGAACTCTATCTGGGACGACGTTGCTACATAATTTTGGGTATTTTATCTTTTACTTTCTTATCTCTGTATAGTTATATTTAATCCCATAATTTTTCTTTATTTTTAGCAACAATAAATATACAAATAGTAATAAAAAAAATTAAAGAAATGTAAAAAGATCAATTAAATCTAAAAACCAAACTCATACTTTTTCTTAAGAAGCCAACAGAAGGCTCACAGCAGATGATTCAGGTCTAGTGATTGTTACTTCTGTGATGTTTCTTTTCATTTTGTTCGTGTATTTTTCATGGCCAATTGAACTCTATTGCCTTTTCTTTCTTAGCTCTTTCAAGGTTTTCTAGAATTACATCCATTTTATCTCGTTTGCACAACTTTATAGTTGATCTCAGTTAATTATTACGATATTTATTGCTAGGACAAACTTTTTAACATAACATGTACAATGCATTGCTTATCTGAGTTTGCTTTGCCAAAATTTCTTCTTCTTTTTTTCCTGTTTCCTGAAATTTTTCTCCTATTTGTGGCACATGTTTTGGTCGATTGTGTGTGGCTTTGGTTAATCACATATTATGTGAGTTTTGATATGGGGAAATGAAAATGACAAAAGTAGTGATGGACTTTTCTATCCTTCAATTTTGTACAGTTTTGAGTTACATGGGTTTTCAATCCAATTTTATTGTTCCTATAAGATCCATAACATGGGAAAATATTATGAAGTAAAGATCAATAGAATTGAATATTAGTTTCTGTTTCAGTAGATAATCAGTTGATATCATTCATCAAAGAATACATCAGTGTGTGGTACTTTAATAGCATGTCTTACAAATAATAGAACAAATATATACTCAAAGGAGCCCAAACTTAAACGTCAATGAGCCTGTTACCTGTGAAGCTTTGGTAGCCTTTGAACTCTGGTAGCTTTGACTCTGGGTTGCAGCAACAATGCAAATCAAACGTGCTCCTTTTTCTGAAAATAGTATGAAGTAAAGATCAATAAAATTGAATATTAGTTTTTGTTTCAGAAGATAATCAGTTGATATCATTCATCAGAGAATACATCAGTGTGGCACTTTAATAGTATGGCTTACAAATAATAGAACAATTACATACTCAAAACAGCCCAAACTTCAACGTCAATGAGCCTGTTACCTGTGAAGCTTTAATAGCCTTTGACCTCTGGCAGCTTTGGCTCTGGGTTGCAACAACATTGCAAATCATACGTGCTCCTTTTCCTACAATTCTCCCATTTACGACCTAAGCCTCCTCTTTTATAATTGATTTTTATTTTCTTTCCTAATATGACTCAAAGACCTTATTCCCCTTCTATAACTAATTCTAATCTTATTCACTCGTTACCTCACAAAAGGTTTTGACCATTAATATATGTTTTTTTCCTAACACAACTCGAAGACCTTAATCCTTTTTTATAACTAATTCTTATCCTAATCACTCATTACGTCAAAAAAGGTTTTGACCATTAATATATGTTTTTTTTTAATATATGTTCTAAATTAATAAATTGTGATTTTCCCGACTAGAACAATGTTCTGGATAAACATTATTTTGGTCAAAGGGATATATTCTCTATCCTTGCTATTTTAGGATAGAGTAGTTTTTTAATTTGGATTAAAAAAAAACGAAGAGGTATAGAAAAGAAAAAAAAAATGTCAAAAAGGAATAAAAAGAAATAAAAAAAAAAGAATGTAAAAAAAATAAAAAATTTTGCACTGAAATATTCTAAAAAGACTATTTGTTTTTAATAATGATACAAATTTATTTTTTATTTTAATTACTTTTATACAATGGCATAGCAAGAGAGGAAAACATAAAACGTTAAATAGCTCTTTTAACATTTTTTTTTTAAATTTAATGATATGTTGCACAAAACCAATCCGTCTCCTTATCCCTCTGTTACATTACCCAACGGGAATAAGGTTCCAATAGATGCCATAGGTTCAGTTCAATTTGGTTTTGGCTTATCCCTTTCAAAAGTAATTTATGTACCCTCATTTTCTGTTAACTTGCTGTCTGTCAGTAAAATGACAAAGTCTTCTAATTGTTCCACCACTTTTTTTTTTTATGATTTCTGTGTCTTGCAGGACTTGGCAACAAAGATGATGATTGGTTTGGGGAGGCAACATAATGGACTTTATCATCTCTCCACCACAAACACTGCAGCACCACCTAACCCAATGAACCCAAAAATCAACCAGACGTCCTTGCAACCAGATCTTTGGCACAGACGCCTCGGCCACCCATCCATCCAACCCTTGAAGCAATTAGCAAGTTCAAGACCAGATATCTCTTTTGTTCCAAATAAAGTTTGTGAAGTCTGTTCCTTGGCTTAGCAAACAAGACTACCTTTTGGTTTGAGTTCAATTTCTACTACTGAACCTTTTGAGTTAATTCACTGTGATATTTGGGGAGCTTTTCGAGTACCTTCTCTTTCGGGTGCTTCTTATTTATTGACTATTGTGGATGATTTTTATAGACATACTTGGATTTATCTCATGCATTTTAAATCTGAGACACAGGGTTTATTAAAATCTTTTTTTTCCCTTGTTACCACACAATTCAATCGTAAGGTCAAAAGGTTTCGATCCGATAATGGTCGGAAATTTACTTCGATGTTAGATTTTTTTAGTGAACAAGGGATCCTCTTTGAACACAGTTGTGTCTCAACTCCTCAACAAAATGGTATTGCAGAACGCAAACATCGACACATCTTGAATGTCGCTCGATCCTTCAGATTCCAAGCTCATCTACCCTTAACCTTTTGGGGGGAAAGTGTGCTTACAGCAGTCTAACTCATTAACCGCATACCCACACCCTTGCTTTCCAAGGAAACACCATTTGAGAGACTGTACAAGCAACCGCCTACCTATGAACATTTGCGTGTATTTGGTTGTCTTTGCTTTTCGACAAATGTTCAACCCCAACACAAATTTGATCAGCGTGCCAGCAAATGCATCTTCGTTTGATATCCCTCTGGTCAAAAGACTTACAAAGTTTATGATTTACAAACCAAGAAAATCTCTTCTAGTCATGATGTTGTTTTTCATGAGCACGTATACCCCTTCTCAACTTCAAAAGCCAACCCTGATCATGACCACCAAGTTTTGCCCTTACCAATACCTGATCATGCTGCCGAACAAGCGATCGATCGCGGACCTAGCGATCGATCACAAACCCAGCGATCGATCGCTGACCCAGCAATCATCGCAGATACAACGATCGATCACACTATGATCGGTGACACCTCACACGTTTTTTAGTAACCAAACCTTCCTTCTACCCCTTCAGGTGAACCATCCAACCAACCCGTGGTAAGACGTTCAGATCGCATCCGTCAACCCTCCATTTGGCTTCCTGACTTTCATTGCTCGCAATTCGGTTTGCTGCCTCCAAACTCCACGTCATCTTCCACGCCACAGTCTGGAAAAGGTACATGTTACCCTTTGAGCAATTTTGTTTCTTATGACATTCTCTCTCCATCTCATCTCTCTTTTATTGCCACCATTTCTAGTTCTGTTGAACCTAATACATTTGCCCAAGCTGAGCATGATCCGAAGTGACGAGAAGCCATGAGTTTTGAGCTTCACGCCCTTGAAGCCAATGGTACTTGGGCCCTCACCACATTACCCAAAGGTAAGAAGCCGATTGGATGCAGGTGGGTCTATAAGATCAAGTACAACTCGAACGGTACTGTTGAGCGTTACAAAGCTCGTCTTGTAGCTAAAGGCTACACTCAAGTTGAATGGATGGATTATAAAAAGACATTTGCTCCTATTGCCAAACTTGTTACAGTCCGCTGTCTTCTTGCCGTTGCTGCTGCTAGAAATTGGTCTCTCCACCAACTAGATGTCCAAAACGCCTTCCTCCATGCTGATATTGATGAAGAAGTTTACATGCTTCTGCCTCCAAGATACAGTCGACAGGGGGAGAACATGGTTTGTCGACTCCATAAATGACTGTGTGGCTTAAAGCAAGCTCCCCGCAACTGATATTCAAAGTTTTCTTCTGCCATACTCAAAGCTGGCTTCATCCAATCCATGGCTGATTATTCTCTCTTTACTAGGACACATGGAGAATCATTCACGACAGTACTAATCTTTGTCAATGATATGGTAATTATAGGTAATGATCCGGTAGCAATAACATCCCTCAAAAGATTTCTCCATGAACATTTCCTAATCAAGGATCTTGGAAAACTAAAATATTTTCTGGGAATAGAAGTGGCACATTCCAAGAAAGGCATCTCTATTTCCCAACGAAAATACAGTTGGATGTTCTTGATGATATGGGTCTTCTTGGAGCTGCACCGGCCACCTTCCCAATGGAACAAAACATGAAGCTGACACCATCAAACAGAGAACTTCTCAAAGAACCAGCAAGATATAGAAGATTGTTTGGTCGCAATATTTAGCTCACAATCACAAGGCTTGACATCACTTACTCGGTAAATCTCCTTAGTCAGTTCATGAATCAACCTCGAAAGCCACATTTGGATGCAGCAATTCGAGTTCTTCGATACTTGAAAGGAACGCCGGGATCGGGATTATTTTTTCCAGCACAAAATGATTTGAAGTTGACTGGATATTGTGATGCAGATTGGGGAGGATGCCCCGACACAAGGAGATCTATTTCTGGTTATTGTGTATTTTTTGGATCTTCACTCATCTCTTGGAAGACTAAGAAACAACCAACTGTCTCACGGTCCTCTGCTGAAGCAGAACATAGGTGTAACAACACGAAAAATTGAAGTTGAAAAATTATTTTTATATAAGGGTACAATAGTAATTTAGTAAGATAAATTTTATCCTTAAACACTTATATAATAACTATATACTTACATTAATCTATATTATTGTGTGAATCACATATTAAAACATAATGTATTGTTTAAAGCTTAATTAATTAAGTATTGTGCTAAATTATAAGGAATTGGGCTTATAAACTTTAAATGGGCTTAAGTGATTAAGTATGAACCCTTATTAATTAATTAGATTAATGGGCTTAAGTTATTCTTAAGGCCCAAACCAACAAATAAGATTTAAAACATATTAAATTCGTTTTTATTTAATACCTTCTAGAAAAGTAAAGTTATGATTTGATTAGGAGTCCCAAATAGCTTAAAAACAAAACATACTTTAAATAAGATAATTAAAGACTAGTTTAAGTACAGCTAGGAATCTAGATCTAAAGGCTATAATTAAACTAACTAATCTAAAGGTTAGGATTTCGTGGGAACAATTCATCTAGAAGATTTGAATTAAAAGAAAAGAGTTAAAATCTAATTAGGATTAAAGTAAGATAAGGATAATAATTAATTCTTCTAGAACTAGGAAGAAAACCTATATTAACTGGGAATTTGATCTAATGACTAAGAATCTAATACATCCCAATGAGGGGATAGGATTAAAACTAAAATACTAATACTAATAGAACTAGGTAGTTTGCTGTAATACGATAAATAAGTGTCCTAGTCTGATTTTGAAAATCACACCAAGCTTGGAGCAAAGAAGAAGAACAGTTCAGAACTTGAACTAATTTGAAGAAGAAGAAGATTCAGCAAACCCAAGGTAAGTAATCGGATTAAACTCTATTTTCAAAGTGAACTAGGTGTCTATGTCATATTCAATGTGTATGACATAGCATAACGTTAAAATCTTCATCTTTTATGTTTTTCTACATGAGCCCTAATCTGAAAAATTACCCAGATCTGATTTATTGACTACATTTTATATGATTTATTTTATATTTTTCTAAGATGCCCCTGCTCGTTAGGAACAGAACCCAACAAGTTTAAACTGATTTCATTGAGAATTGAATAAGCTATGATTTAATTACTGAACCAGTGTCAATACCAGAAAACCCAGAAAACCAGAACTTATACTCTTGTGTTTATCGATTAAATAACCTATCTTAATAATTTTATATATTTTATTTAATATTTTTCCTATATTCCTCTTTGAGTTAGGATTCTAACAAAACAAGTTTTAGGTGATTCCGATAAGTATACATCAAGTTATGATCAAATTACTGACGATACGTCAAAACTGTTAACATACTGGATTTGGAGCCGAGCCCTATCTCGATGGATCGAGCTAGTTCATTTGAACAACAACCTAGAAACCTATAAAAAATACTAATAAAATCCTCAATTGCTCCGATTGTTATGAAACTTCACGTTCATGCATATTTTGACTTAATTAGACTAATTTTGATGTTAGATTTGTTAAATTATAATTATTTCATATATTTGCTTCTTTATGGACCATTTGATTATGTTTGGTGAACTAATGATATTTTGACATGTCTTGTATTAATTGTTTAATTATTGTCCAGCATACTATGTAGACTTATTACACATTGTACACATCAATTGCATGCTTAGTTAATGTGCACCCTATCACTTGCACTTCTTATGCCATAAGACCATAGATTTGGTCTATAGGTCTACACCCTTTGCCTGTAAATCCATATGACTGGGTTTTTAAGGACTTTAAGAGATTGTCGTGATCGGGAAATCACAGTAGGTAGGAAAACTTATGCACAATTATTATTATTTATTGGAGTTGAGGGACTGATCATCCCAATATACCTATGGATCCTTCGGGACTATTTTTGTCCTATGGACTATTATTAATGGAGTGACTGTTTCTTGCTTATATATACAATTCCCTGAGGAGTTTTCATATGGAATTCCTTGGAATTATTGCCCTTGATCACAAATAAGGTGGGGAATTGTGCCCTCTAGGTCGAAACGCCTTAGAACTATGATGCGCACATGGAATATTGTTTCTTGAGAGTGGCCCTGTATGGGGGGGATGGTTTGTGAAGACATCTTGCTCAAGGAATGATCGATCTTGTGGGAACCTATATATATTCATGATTACAGTTTATTTAATTAATTGCACAGCACTTAGATTGTTTGTTAGAATCACACTTAGTGATTATTATCTGTACACAATATGCACATAGTAAAACTTGACCATTCATATGCATATATACTTATATCATGATTCTTTCACTAATCTGTTTATACTACTTGATATTTATGTTTACTGTTCTATTGATTACTATTGGAGAGTGGCTTTGACCCTACTTCAATCTTAAATATTGTTTATATTCGTTTATTTACTGAGCTAAGTGTAGCTGACGCTTTTGAGCACAACATATTTCAGGAACTGTAGATGAGGATCAAGATGGAGGATTATGATGCTTTGAAGATATTAGTTGTTATTAGGGATTTATAGATATTTTAGTAGAACTTGTAGTAGGATTTATTTGATGTAATTTCAGTACATATTTGATCTTCAGTAGTTAATAGGGATTGATTTGAAGCACGAGACTATTATTATTTTACTTTCCGCTGTTTTCTAGTTGAAGGAAGTTATGAGATGAATTATATTTTAATAAACTACTTTTCTGTACTTATCTTATATAAATATCATTCTTAAGTCAATGATTTTGGCTATGTATTGTTTATCCACTCCCATCCGGATATAGGGTGAGAGTTACAAACTAAATTTAGGGACTCCAATGAGATCTCAAGGTTTGGTTCGTGACAAAAATGGTATCAGAGCCTAAGTTTTATGTTTTCAATTAATTCCAAAAGTTTTTTATGTGATGATATTTCCAAGTTTTCTCTATGCTAATTGTTTATTCTAACATGGCTGCTAACTTAAGTGTGAGCAGATTTCTTTCTTCTTAAACATATTGCATATCATTCTATTTTTAGGATGGCTGGAAACTTCAAAATAAACCCCGGAGAGATTGATGATGAGGTGATAACGTCAAGGTAAGTCTCTACAACTTTTTTGCATAAAGTTATTGAATTGTCTTAAGGAGGGTAGACTGTAATAACCCAACCAAACATAGGACTAATCTATAATTAATAAAAGTATAGGAGTTAGGGCGTAATTAATATATAGCTGTTAACTTCAAGTTTTTAGTAAGTTAGCTACAGATTTGACTTTCACTGTAGAAAACTAAAGTGCATCACACACAATCATAACTCTTTAAGTTATAATGTGTGGCCAGTCCTGGTAGGTATTAATTAATTCATTAATAAAGGTGCATAAATTTTTATTCAACCATATCCTTATCTTTAACAAAGTAAAACTTAATATTATAATTAAGTACAGTTTGTAACTGATTTAGTAATTTTGAAATACTAAGATGAAACTTTGAGTATAAGACATAGGATAAGATTCTTAAACCCTATAAACTAAGGTAGATACAATAGGTCTTGTTTATTTGAAAGCATAAAGTATTTACATACTATAATTTACAAAATTGATTTCTTTATATAAAGTATTTACATTTAAATTCTATTTATATTATTTATCTATATGTCACCAAAATAATAACATATTGAAGGTATTATTATATTGTTATAACTATTAATCATAGTTAATATAAATTCTAGGAGTATTATATTTTCTACACTATTTTTAACTTGAAGTTATTATCTCATATTCTTATGTACAAAGTATTAACATGCATGGTTACTATTTTAGGAGATTTCCTAGACAAATATTTTCAAAAATGTAATAACTATTTTTTTTATTAAGTATACCATTCAAGTTTTAAACTTTAAAAATGAATTTTCGAATTATAAAAATAAATATAGTTTACTACAAACTAGTTTTCCCTAAATCTTTCAATAATACTTATTGATAAAATATTTATATTTAATAAAAAATATAAAATAAATTTAATAATAATTTAAAGGAACAATAGAATACTTTTAAAATTATTAAATTATATTCAAGAGATTTTAAGACAATTTTATTTATAAATTTTAGATGTTTCCTAATGACTTTACATATTTTACAATTGTATAATGGTTTATAATAAAATCACTATACAAAAATTTTATTTTAAGTATAAGAAAAAAACTCCTAGAAAGAATCATGTTTTATAAAAAAGTTTGTTTTATTTATAGATTGATTTCTTGAAAAATTTGAATTTCTATAAAATTGTTATTTAAATAACTTTATTAAGAAATCTTAATAGATTTTATTCATATACTTTTAAGTTTTTATAAAAGGATATGATTGTATAGATTTACCAAAAATATTTATATAAAAAAGTTGTTAATATAAATATATATAGTAAATGTGATGAATTCTGAAAACTATTCTCTTATTAGATACAAAGTTATTTTATTATGATTTCTATTAGTTTTAAAAACAATAATATCTACGCTAATAATAAAATAAGTATACATGTATTTGAGAAAGTAATTAATTAACAACACCAAAGTATTTTAATTTCGAGGACGAAATTCATTTAAGGAGGATAGAGTGTAACAACACGAAAAATTGAAGTACAAAAATTATTTTTATATACGAGTACAATAGTAATTTAGTAAGATAAACTATATATATATATATATATGGATATGATCGTAAATTATGTATCATATTTTATATAAAAAAAATATATATACATATATCACTGTAATTCGGTTTAAATTGTTTTGGTTTGGTCTCCTCTTAGGTAAGTATGTATATTAGATTTGGGTTTCGGTTCAATTCAGCTTAATTGAGACGTCTATTCAAAATCAAACTGATCTAATTAGGTTTTATAGTTTCAGAACCAAAATCAAGCCATATTTCCCGAAACCTAACTCAAACCAAACCAAAGACGATTTGAGTCAGTTGAATTTCGCGTTGAATCGACTCAAATTGTACCGTTAGTGGTAGGGGTGCAGCTCAATTCGGTTTGGGTCGGGTTGACCTCAACCCAACCCCAAACAATCTCCTTGAAGGTCAATCCAAACCCAATGCCACAAGATTTGAAATCAGAACTATGAACCTAAACAAACCAGTTTTATTTTGTCAACCCCGAACCCAACCCAAACTGCAATTTCTGGTTAATTCGGGTTGATAAGTACAATCACAGCTTGAGTTATATATTGTTGAAAATGTTGACAGCTAGGATAACGGATTGCACAATTGTAGGATTGATTTGTTTCCTTAATTGATTGTACTGCTGTAAGATTTGGTTCTGGAATGTTTCCGGAGTGTCCTCATTCATAGCTAGACTTGATTCTATAAGTTGTAATGTTCTCATTCAAGATATGAAAAATACAAAGAAAGTGAAATTGTTCCAAATCTTAAGATGGGATCAAAGCATGGTTCTCAGACCACCACAAATCACTACGCTCGTCGCTGAATCACCACGCTCGACAACATAGACGTGTGATGTCTTCCTTCAGCAACACGCTGAAATCGTCTGGAACAAAATCGGTTCCTGTTGTTGTTCAATCTAAAGGTATTTTTAATGCAAGAATCATTCTTACTGAATCAAATTATGATGTTTGGTCATAGCTGATGGAGATGCATATCGCCGAAAGGGAGAAACTCGCCTATATTCATGGTAAGACGAAACCACTTGCAGAATCTGAAGATGGATATGAAAAATGGTATGCCGAAAATCAGAAAGTGAAAAGATGGCTATTGATGTCCATGACTAGAAATTATGAAGCGTTATTTACGCTTATCCACTGCCTACGAAATCTGGATTGCTCTGTCAAAAGCCTTTATGATGGAAGTAATGAGTTGCAAGTTTTCGCTTTGAATCAAAAGGCATTCACCGCCACACAAAGCGGAAAGAAGTTTCTCTCAGAATATTATGAACAGTTAACTGGGGTTTTCCGAGAATTGGATCATCGAGATAAAGTTGTCACGAAGGATCCTGATGATATCGTTGCATACCAAAAGTTTATTGAACGACTAAGGGTGCACATATTTCTTACCGGAATGGATACAACGTTTGAGCAAGTTCGTGGAGAGATTCTACGCAAAGAACCAGTTCCAGATTTGGAAGAATGCTATGCATTCATTCGATGAGAGGGGGTACATCGTGCAACTCTGAAAGGAGAGTGAAAGTTCGGAAGCTTCAGTCATGGTGACTCGAAACCGCCCAACTCAAAACTAGGAGGACCGTTAAAGAAGCAACCATCCAAAGAGCACCAATGGTGTTGAAAGTCTACATATAAATACACCCATTGTAATCAGACTGGGCATACCAAAGATCGTTGCTTTGAACTAGTGGAATTTCTAGAATGGTGGGATCATAGTCGAGCTTCCCGAATAAAGAAGACTAGAACTGCTGCTGTTGTCGCAACAGATGTTGCAACAAAGACCTCAGCATTAGTAACAGCTACAGATAATGGTGGTAAGGTTTTTAATATTTCTTCACCTGTTTCTAATAGTGCATGGATAATTTATTCTGGTGTTATAGATCATATGACATTTGATTCTAGACAGGTCACACCTCTTAAACCTTCCTCACAGAAAATTGTTTCCATTGCCAATGGTAACACGCCCCCAGTTATTGGGGAATGATCTTTGACCCTCACTGATACTTTGAATATAGATTATGTTTTAGTTGTTCCAACTTTAGAATATAACATTTTGTCAGTTTCCCAAATAACCACAGTCTTATCTTTTGTTGTGATTTTTTGGCCTGATTTTTGTGTTTTTAAGGGCATCTGAACAAAGAAGACGATTGGTTGTGGTATTAGACGATACAAGCTATACTACTTGGACTTGGTGTCAGAAGTCTCCGACAAGTTGCGACATGTTTTTACAGTGAATGGCTCTGAGGGGGAGAAGAAGAAATCGGAAATCTGGCTATGACATCGACGTATGGGGCATGCTTCATTTGGCTATCTAAAAGAATAATTTCCTAGTTTATTTGCAAACGCGAACGTTTCTAGTTTCCCTTGTGATGTCTGTGAAATGGCGAAAAGCCATCGAACTCCATTTCCATTAAGTTTAAAAAAGAGTCCACTTCTGTCATGACCCGAATCCTAAAACTCGTCTCACACGCACGTGAGCGTGGCTTTAGAACTCCAAGCCGGACTCTCACCCACTACATCCAAAACGTATATACATCGTGGGTGGAAAACCAACATATAATATACAGAGGAATCCTAGAATAGATAGGATACGCAGCGGAAAAACAAATATAGAACATGTGTAAGGAAATATAGCATGTATCTACAATAAACGTCATGAATGTTCCCTCATGCCTCAACAGGGCCCAATGAGGAAACC
>JAUPMG010015852.1:0-15413 GCA_031762675.1 Pachysandra terminalis
GTGATCATATTCATGTTTTTGGGTGTTTGCATTGTATTATGATGATTTGATTGCATGAAAGCATGTTTAATATGTTAGAAATAGGTTTGGTTATGTTTTAACATGTTTAGCATGGAAACCTATGGACTAGAGACCAAAAAACTTAATTAAAATTGAATTGGGGATCAAAGGGATGAAATTCCCGAGATCTAGAAATCCCCAGATTACCACCAGTTCGACACCCACCAGTACACCGGCAAGGGTACTGACCAGTGACTAAAATAGGCATGAAAAGAGGCTTCGGCACCCACCGGCACACCGGTGAGGATACCGAAGTAGTTCATACGTCAAAACATTGAGAATTGACCGTCGGCACCCAACGGTACACAGGCAAGGGTACCGACAGAGCCTGGAATTTAAGCAAATTGGGGCGTTCGGCACCCACCGATCCACCGGCAAGGGTGCCGAAGTGGAACCCAGATTCAACCAGTGAGTCATAATTTGAAATTTTGATTAGGATTTGATGTGGGCTTGTACCATTGACCTTGCAATTGACTTTTGGGAGTCAAGATTGACAATATCTTGGAGTTCCATAGTAGTTGGTACCCATCAATCACATTGGACTTGATAGTAATTGAATTGAATATTGATTTGGTATTTGTTTATATACTGTTGCATTCATGTTAGGCTAATGTAGATTGTTAAGAATGCCCTGGACGTAGAAAATAAGGGTTTCCTATTTAGGATTCCTATAGGTTGACTACATTCCTTGTGGGTTGAAATCCCCTTTTAAAATAGGGTAGGATGCTTGTGAGCTCCTATGTGGGTTTGAATACCCTGAGTATCATACACTCTTAGACAGCATTGGGTCGGAACTTCTGAGAGTAGCATCTACTCTAAATTTGCACAATGGTGAACTTTTACCGTGGGTTAGCGTCCAGAACGAAGAGGGGACTTCCGGCAATTCCAAGTAGCCTATGCCCGAAATTCTGGTAATATATATTGGTTTGTGAAGTTTATGGGGTGCTTAACAAGCCATATTTGTCTAATTCATTCACTTGCATATCATCTTGTATTCCTTGTTTGAGCATTCATCTAGAGCATCTACATTCTCATTCATTGCATCTCACAGCATTTCATATCATCATTAATTCATTATATTGGATTTTTATATTGCATGCTTGTACTCATGACTTGATGTTGAATCTATTGATATCATAATTGGATGGATGACACTGTTTGAAGAAATTACTGGGCATTCGAAGCTCACGGAATTTCTCATGTTGCAGGATGAGAAGGGTGATGGACACAGTTACTTTGCTATGGACTAGGACCTTCTTTGGATTGGATTTGCTTGCTGCTGCATATTTACACTTCATTTGGCTGTCATTCTTGATCAGGAACTCATTTTGAAGGCTTCTTAATTGTGTTTGGTTAGCATGTTACAAAATACGTTCCAACAAAATATAGATGTTTAGTTAGCATTGTAGAAACTCATTCCAATATGCTGAGATTTTGTTTTCGTTAGCATCTTCCCCTCTTCAACATAAGGTTCCTTTTCTCTCTAACGACCCTCTTCCCCTCTTCAACAATTTGAAAAAAAAAACCCAGATGAACAAAACCCAGTAAAGAAAATCCCAGAAGCTCCAATTGATCAAAACCAATCTCAGACTCCTAAATAAAAAAAAAAACCCAGAAAAAAAATTCAAAAATTGAAAAGAAAAGAAAGGTGTTTTTATCTAGAATGAAGACATACCTTGGAACATTGCAATTTCCATATGAACTTCTGAAAATCCCCAGCATGTGAGAAAATAATTAAAAGGCTCTTCGATGTGAGGACAATAACCAGGTGGGTAAAGCAGATACGAATCATCCTTAACCAATCTTCCATCAAAGATATTACACTTCATCAAAGAACCCAGAAAAAGATTCTCTTTCTTCTGCTTCTCTGGAGAAACCCCATTATTCCCATTCGTCTTCTTCTTCATCAATTGAGGTGGGGTAGCAGAAATCACTGGTTGATTTGCCTTGAAACCTTTAATTTTATCAGAAGATGCTGAATTTCGATCTGTGGTTGTGGTTGATGAAACTATAATCTCAGAATGGTTTTTCTCATCTTTTCTTTTGGGCAATTGAAATGTTTTGTTATGGGATCTGGAAATATTGAGGCTAGTTTGTGAAAATGGGGGATTAGTGTAATCAGATTGAGATAAATGGGGGAAGAAATAAACGATAAGAAGAGTTTCCAGAAGGATTGAAAATGAGGAAAGCTGTGAAAGCAATGAAAGTGAACATAAACCCATATGCAAGGGCTGTCGGAGAGAAAGGAGAAGAGAAAGAAGAGGTTGCCGGTGGTGGTGAGGGGAGGGTCTAGTCTGTGTGTGGTGGTTTGCGGTCGTCAGAGAGAAAAGGTTTCAGAGTGTATTATTGCTGTGCGTGAGGAAGAAGATGAGTGTTTTTCTATTTTACTAAAAAAATACAAAACGTCAAGTTAACGGGATGTGCCGGCGAGATATGCCGGCAAGATCACGACAGAAATAGGAAAACCCCCATCCCTTGGTTTCTCTTTGGGAAGGTTGAAGAGAAAGAATGATCGATTTAAGGAACAATTGTATTTACAAATTTTCCATCAATCCCTTTATTTACAAGTTTGCCATCGCAAAAATAAAACTCATTCCTAAATTTCAAAATGAGGGTCGGAGCTAATTCTGGGGTCATGTGTATTTTTCAAAACTCGTTTTGAGAAACTCATTCCAAGGCTTGCTAACCAAACATTCATTTTTTTTTGTGGGAACTCATTCCAAGGCTTGGAATGAGTTCCAAGCCTTCAAATGAGTTTCGAAAATGGGAGCCAAACGAGGCCTTACTGTTTTTACATTTATCTAAATTAGGGATTTGAGAACTTTGAATTGTAATAGTTTAGTTAGTTTACATTATTTTGTGGTCATGACTCAGCTGAAGTCATAGACTATGTTATTTGGACTATTTATGTTTTATTTAGCGTCCGCATATTCTGATTAATAAAGGTAAGCATTTACTTTTATTTTCTTGTTAGTATTGGTATGGCAATCCGTGTTTCAGAAATGGAACCTGAAGGTTATGCCTTGGAATCAGTACCTCCCACCTAGGGATTCGGGCTACTGGTTTTGGGGCATGACAGATTGGTATCAAAGCATTAGGTTTGTAAGACTTATGCTGTCAAAGCAATAGGTTTTACCTATCCATGCTTAGATTTCGGTTTGCCTATCAAAACACAAGTTCAGAATCAAGGATGTTAAAATAACTCTTGGACCTAGGTATCACATAGAAATCTGAAGTTAGGACAAAAAAACATAGATATACACTTGACCATCTTATTGGTCACTACCAATCTGCCTTCATTCCTGGAAGATCCATGTCATATAATATTTTACTTATTTATGAGCTTGTCCATGATTATTATTTCTCTAGTGGACAACCGCGTTGTGCTTTGAAACTTGATCTTATGAAAGCATATGATCATGTCCATTGGAAAACCAATGATTTCACCCTATCTAAGTGGAACTTCCTTCTTAAGTTCAGAAAGTGGATTTTTGAACTCATATCCACTACTTCATTCTCTTTATCCCTAAATGGTAATCTTGTTGGATTCTTTAAGGGTAGTAGAGGTCTGAGGTAGGGTGATCCTATCTCACCTTATTTATTTACAATTGTTATGGAAAGCCTGGCCGCGTCTATTAAGCATTATTCCTCGCAGCCTTCATTCCAATTTCACCAACATTGCTTGATAAACAATGTTGTCCAAGTATGTTTTGTTGATGGTTTTTTTATTTTCAATCATGGGGATATCGAATCTACTAACCTTATGCTTAAGACTGTTACAGATTTTTGCTCCTTTACTGGTCTCCAAATCAATCAGAACAAGAGTAAATTGTTCTTTGCTAGTATGGACATCTCCTTGTGTACAAATATTAAGCAACTTTGGAATATTTCTAAGGGTCAAATTCCTATATCCTACATAAGAGTGCCTCTCATCTCCTCTAGGCTATCGGCTAGCCAATGTGCTCCTCTAATTGACAAGATTAAGTTGAAGACTTAGAGCTGGAAATTCAAGCACTTGTCGTATGCGGGTCGTCTTCAACTAATTAAAGCCGTTTTATTTGGGATTCAGGTTTATTGGCGTTCAAATTTCCTACTTCCAAAGTGGATTATAAAGCTACTGAATCAGGTTTGCTGTAGATTTCTATGAGATGGTGGAGGTGATAAGAAGAGAATTTGTACTGTTGCTTGGAAAGACCTTTGTGTTCCTAAAGATGAAGGAGGTCTTGGCATATTTAATATTGAAGAGTGGAGTCAATGTGCAATTCTAAAGTTTCTGTGGCAAGTGGTATGTGGTATGTGATAAACGATCACTTTGGGTCAAATGGATACATTCATACTACATTAGGGATAGAAACTTTTGGTCCCTTAAGGTCCCCCATAAATGTAGTTGGTCTTGGAGAAAAATTCTAAATGCAAGGAAGCTGGTTCATTCTCTTGTTGCTTACACTATCAACAATGGTAAGAATACTTGGTTTTGGTGGGATTTGGACCATCCATTAAGCCCACTGATTGAACATGTCACTCCAAGGGCTATCTACAATAATAGACTCCATATCAGTGACAAGGTGGAGAAATTTATTAACATCAATATTTGGTCTGTTCCCCCTTCTCAGGACCATATTTTTGTTGATGTTTGGAACTCCCTTCCAAGAATTAACAACTCAAGCATTGGTGATATGATCAGTTGGCTTCCTTCAAATTCTGGTGAGTTTGTTATGAAAAATACTTGGGCGTCTATAAGGACCAAACTTCCTACTATATCCAGGCACGAGATTGTGTGGTTTACAGGACATGTCCCAAAACATAGCTTCCTTCTTTGGCTTGCCGCTCGTTCAATGTAGTTATACGAGATGGATTTGGGAACAGATCATGTTGAAGTCTAGTTTGGCTAGAGTGTCTCTCCCTTGGCAAGAAGAATAAAGTGGGTGCTGCCAAAATTTTAAAGGTAATGGCTGTTTAGCCTATTTCAAGAGATTGTGTGTTGCGGCTGTGGTTTATGAGATCTTGCTTGAGAGGAACTCCAGAATTTTCAAACAATCCACTTCCTCTCCTAGTTCCATTGTCAAGAATATCTGCAATAGTGTACAATTCGAAGTATCATACAAAGAAGTTGGAGTCTTCTCTATGCTCCAAGTTTTATTTGTTCACCATATGTAATGCTTACTTTTTTGGTGTTTTGCAGCTGTTTGTAGCCTTTATCACCCTACCTATGGGTCCCCCTGTCCATTCTTTCATCTCTACTCTAATGCTACACTTACCTTCCAAAAAATCAACAAAACATAGAAATACACCAAGGAATTGTTTGATGTTTGATAACATGTTTGATTGTATTGTTGTGTTTACATGTTTACTATTCGGACACTAGGTAGATACTCGTAGATTAATCGGTTACATTGGAGTGTAGATGGCTGGTAGGAGAAGAGCTACTACTACCACTACAGGAGAGGGATCATCCTCGGGAGCTAGGGCTGATACAAGAGCAATGCGGATCCTCAGCTAGTAAGTGTCTACCAGATACAGGGAGACATGGCTGCTATGCAACGAGAACACTTGGAGTGACAAGCTGTATCTGACCAAAGGAGAGTTACTGGAGCTTCGATCGCATAGTTGGAGAAGTTTAAAAAGCTTACTCCACCAACGTTTGAAGGCTTAGGAGAGCCACATCTTGCTCAAGATTGGTTGTAAGATGTCGAGAGAGTCTTTTGGACCATGGGTTGTCCAGATGACCAACGAGTGACTTTGGTTACTTTCATTCTAAAGGGTTGTTACGAACCAACCAGAAATCCCAAATTTTTGAGTTTTCTAATTCATTCATAACTCTCACCCCATATCTCTATGGGAGTTGATCAACATGGTCAAAACATTAACGGAAGATTTAAAACAGTTCTAGTAAGATATAAGTAACTAATAATAACTAATTCTAATACAATCTAGATAAAGAAAAGTCTTCTTCTAGACTAATAAAAATATAGCACCAGAGTGCGCTACCCAATCCAAGGCCTCTCTCTTAATGACTAAGCTCCTGAGCTGGAACCCAGAATGATTAATCCTTCGATGAAGTGCATTTTCTCATGCTCCAACATTATGAGAAAAGTGCAACAAGTGTTAGACAAGTGTATATAAACAATATATCTGCAAGTGGTGATTATTGAGTGGATTATCTACAAATTCACACAATCCATTGTTCTCTTCCATCCTTACTAGGTATAACTCAACAGTCAACGTATCTATAACTATACGCCTAAATCTACATGGAAATTAGGCCAAGTGTTTCATACACGAAGCTCTCTTACTAATATCAACAAAGACATGTAAATGCAAAATGAAAAGAAACGCCGTACGGAATGTGAAATATAGTAAGTTCCCACGTGATCTCAATCTCTATCCGGGGTGTCTCAGCAACCTGAATTTTGCCCAAGATGTTCCAGCAACCTGAAAGCATCCCCCGTCGTAACGGTCTACAGAATAGGAATATTCTATGTGTACATCATAGTTTTACGGGCTTTCAACCTAGGAGGCACAATCCCCCCACTTATTTTTTATCACGGGTCGTAGCTAAGACTTACACCCACATGTGGATTCCTCAGGGAATCATACATATTCACAATCCAACAGAAGGGTAATATCATGGTCTCCCTTTCTTCTAAGCTTACACCAACGTGCAGATCCTTGGGATAGTTCATCATCTTCCAAGCTTACACCAACGAGCGGATCCTTGGGTAACCATCATCCCTCAAGTCTGTAGAGGTATACCCTCATGGGGTCCTCTCACAGCTTTGGTATAACAAACTGGGACCTCTCATAAGACAAAAATAATAATCAAGTCAATTATCTAATGTGTTAGTCTAAACCCAAGGTCTCACATGGGGTATTAGACTAGGACATCACAGTCGGAAGGTCCATATGAAATTCTCATGTGTAGATACATTCATTAATACAACATACAATGTATCATAGACACATATTCAAATCATCATCCACATGGGCATAGTCCCATAATCTACTCAGTAAGACACTATAATACACAACAAAATTCTATATAACTCATAATGTCATACAAAAAGGAAAATAAGGTAAACATAATTAGATGTAAGAGAAGTTAGCCACACTGGGCACACACACAGACTCCAAAACCTACATTAATCATACTTGAGCTCTTGAACATGGTCCATCCACCATAAACATGACTTTGAGGCATAAGGGTGCCTTAACAATCATTCACTAATTAAATCATGCAAGAAGTACCTTAAATAATGCATTTCCCAAAAATTTGAAGGTCATTACTCCACAAACACCACTATTAGCATTCAAACACATGTATAATGAGGGTCTTGAGCTAATGGGGGTGTTTTAGGGTCATTCATACGTGATTTCCCAAAATCTCCTATTGTTCAGCCAAGTCTAGAATATCTAACTCTCAGGTTGAGGGGTCATATTTTGCATGACAAGTCTTTTGACTCCAAAAATAGATCAAAGAGGTGAGGTTAGTCAGTATACAAATGCTCACTTTTGAATCACCCTCATCGGATCATGGGAGCTTCTCGACAAGGTCCTCGGCGCGCCGAAAACTGCAAAAGTGTGCCAAATGATTTGGCACTTCGGGGTTTGGTCCGAATGAGTCTCGATAAACCAAAACTCAACTCAGATTGTTTACCAAGATTGGGTTCAGCGACCTCTTAGGCTCGCCCAACTAGGTCTCGGCGACCATTCCAGAGAGCCCAGATAGGCTCTGAGATTCGGTGGATTGTTCGGCGCGCTGAAGCTCAAGGAAGGTCCAAAAAGGATTAAATTTCATTGGGAGGTTGTTCTCACTCCTAAGAAGGCTCAATTATGCTTTAAATTCCAAAATCACAAGTCTACAATAGGGATTTGGGGGTTTCTCTCAATATTCTTAATTTTAGGGATTTGATATCTACATACTAGATCATATATAGGGGTCAGGGGTTTAAGTCTCCATCTAAAGTATGCAATTCAAGTAAAAATCCCAAGGAGAAGGTGGGCACTCAACAAATAACCCTTTTCCTAGGTCACAATGCTAAAACACAACCAAATACAACTTCAGCGAGAGGATACTCAACTTGGGTATTGCCGGAATGCATTGGGGTTGATCCGTCGTGTCTCTGCGATTTCTAATGGTCTTTCTCCATTTCCAAATCTCCAAGAGAGGGAGAAGAAGAGAAGACAAGAAGAAGAAATGAAGAAATGACCAAAGGTTTCTATTTATAGGTTTTAGAGGTCAAATTGGGAATAGGTTCAGCAATAGGGGCAAAACGGGGTTTCTGGTTCTATATTTTCCAACTGGACTCCTAAGCGATTACTGCTAGAGGGCTTTTCTTAATAGGTATGAGGTGAGTCTTTAGAGCTATCAGATGTGATTACTATCCTGTCTGATTATTTAGTTTTAAATTAATCGCTGAATTCTCTATTAACAAATCTGGCTGGCTCCTTAAAATAATCTAATTCCTTAATTTGCTTTAAGGTCTAAGGTTGATCCTAATGTGCTTTTAACTTCATGTGATTAAGGTTCAGGTGAGCACTAATCTTGTGTATTAGTTAGCTTATTTGACTAAATTTCCAATTAAACCTGAGTTCTAATATTAATTAATTAGGGTGATTATTCAGGATCTTACAGTCTAACCCCCCTTAAAAGAATTTGGTCCCCGAAATTTCTCTAAGGAGTTCTAAAGGCGAGGGTAAGGAACTAAATGAATGCGCACAAAATAAGAGATCACAACATCAACACAATATCGTGAACATTACCACTATTTTAATCAAAAAGAAAGCATACTAGTTCATTCAACTGAAAGATGGGGGCCAATACGACTACCCAAAAACATACACACTACGAAGTGAAACTGAAATTCAAATACATAGCGAGAAGAAAATCCGATAAAACAAGAATTCTACACTATTATAGAAAATAGAAAAAGACACATCTAGGACCGATCCTCTGGAGGTGGTGGTGGCGTGCTGGAGAGTGGCACAACATCTGATGATCGTCCATAGCCGAACATATCCTATAAGAAATGGAGAGTAGCGTCTATACTCCTCTGCAAACGGGACATTTGGCTCCTAGTCCAATGAATCTTCACCGCTACCTCTGTCCTCCTCCTCCTCAGGTACGCTCTCGAATTAGCCCTCTCCATGGCAGCTAAACTGGCCTCAATAGAAGGTCCGCGTCTGGGGACGAAGTTTTGTCCGCTGATCTGCCTGCTCCTGCTGCTACTGTTGTTGTTGCTGCTGCTGCTACACCTCCTTTGGGTGGTGCTGCGGCTGAGGAAGTTGATCCATATATCGAGGAAGTCCCATCAAGGAGAGGTTCGTGAAGGTGAAGGGTCTCTCCATCAAGATCTTCTCGGGATGGCCCAAAACAATCCCCTAGTGCCTGGCCACGGCACACATCAAATAGGGAAAGGGTACTTCCTAGTGTACCTGAAAAATCTGATGATGTGGACAATCCCCAGAGACGGAAGGCAGAGGCGTTGTGCAGAAACCACCATGAAGAGTACTCGAGCCATAAAAGGTGTGAGCTCACTGGTATTGCTGGTGCGGGGGTAAACACAATGAAGGAAGATGGCGTGCAGGATCCGGTAAGCAGGACGAAGTTTGGTGGCAGCAAGGGCATTGCTATTTTTCCATTCGGCATTGTAGCCACATAGAACTTGGGTCAGAGCTGGTCACTCAGAAAAAGGAAGCTCAGGGACATTGCTAAGTACTTTGTTAATTGGAACATTCATAAGGGTGGAGACGAACTAGAGGTTAAGGATGAGGGGTCCACTGAGAGTGACAAAGGTAATGGAGGAGGTCTCGAGGTCAGTCACGGTAATATACCCATACATAGCCTAGGTAAGAGTCTCAGAGGTCTGACTGCCCCAGTCCAAGATGGGTTCCCAACCTATGGCTCTAAGGCGGGCCGGAACACCGTAGGAATCCACATGGGTGTTCAAGGTGGGTCTCTCTATCAGTATTTTCATACCGGCAAACTCAAGGAGAGCGGCCTTGGGTTCAGATTTTGGGTCAAAGGGAGACTCAATGTCTTCCTCTTCATATGGGTCAGGTGTGGGTTCCCTTCAAGAGGTGGATCCTCTAGAGGATTTGGTTTTCTTGGAGACTCTCTTGGTTTTAGGCATGGTTAATCTAGGATTTGGAGGAAAAGAAAACCTAGGGTTCGAGAATACTATATTTTAAAGAAAACAAGGAAATGGAAAGGGAAGAAACTTTACCTTGCTTGGAATAGAGCTTGGAGGGCTTGATTTTTCAAGGAATAGGGTTAGGAGAAGTTTAAGGAAGTAGCCAAGGAAGAATGAGAAGAAGAAATGAAGAAAAAGCAACAAAAATAACTTAAATAAGGCTCGGCAAGGGCTTCGGCCCGACATTCGGCGGGCCTACCGGTTCGCCTAAGCCAACCAAAGGTCCAAACTAAAAAATTCTAAAATGCACATTTTTCTCATAATTTTAGAGGTCAAGTCATCACATTAAATCACTCCAAACATGAAAATTTTAAAGAAGTTAAATCGGGTGTGGGTCCTGGCCGGTGTCTGACATGAATAGTGCTTGACCAGATTTAATCCAAAACAACCAGAACTAATCCATAAAAATATTGATACAATAATAATTTGGTGAGATATAATTAATTACAATTTATTAATCTTCTTATTTAAATATAAGAATCCAACTTCTGCAAATTTTTCAATCTCCTCAGCGCAATGCATTCGCAACTACATTGGTTTTAAAATTTTAAAATTTCCCAGCATTGGTGTTCTAAGTAATTTTAAATTAATTCAATCATCATCCATAAGTCTTAGATCATTAGAACCTATAGAACATGATAACCCAATACTCAACAAAGACGTCACCCTAGTAGCCGTTATTTTAGGACTTTCAGGAACAGCAGGCTAGTTATTCCTAATTATCCATCCGGAGTTACTGGCTAGGGTGCACAATCAACAATCAAACGTACCTTACTATCTCACATCCTATTTACGTCTAGTCCCCTTATCCCTTACTTAATCTAACTGGAGGTTAACCTATAAGGCTCTAACTTGAAATCCTATACAAAATCCTAAGCTAGTTACTTGAGTCTTAGAAGAACTTAGGCTCTGATACCATTTTTGTCACGAACCAACCAGAAATCCCAAATTTTTGAGTTTTCTGATTTATTCATAACTCTCACCCCATATCTCTAAGGAAGTGGATCAACATGGTCAAAACATAAGCGGAAGATTTAAAACAGTTCTAGTAAAATATAAGTAACTAATAATAACAACTAATTCTAATACAATCTAGATGAAGAAAAGTCTACTTCTAGACTAATACAAATATACTACCAGAGTGCGCTACCCAATCCAAGTTCTCTCTATTTATGACTAGGCTCCTGAACCTAAAATATTAAACAACATGCATAAGCTGGAAGCCAGGATGAGTAATCCTTCGATGAAGTGCATTTGCTCATGCTTCAAAATTATGAGAAAAGTGCAACAAGTGTTAGACAAGTGTATATAAACAATATATATGCCAGTGGTGATTATTGAGTGGATTATCTACAAATTCACACAATCCATTGTTCTCTTTCATCCTTATTAGGTACAACTCAACAGTCAACGTATCTATGACTATATGCCTAAATCTACATGGAAATTAGGCCAAGGGTTCCAAACATGAGGCTCTCTCACTAATATCAACAATGACATGTAAATGCAGGGTGTCCCAGCAACCTGAATTCTCCCCAACATGTTCCAGCAAAGTGAAATCATCCCCCGTCTTAACGGTCTACGGAATAGGATTATTCTATGTGTACATCATAGTTTTAAGGGCTTTCAACCTAGGAGGCACAATCGCCCCACTTATTTTTTATCACGGGCAGTTGCCAAGACTAACACCCACGTGCAGATCCTTGGGTAACCATCATCCCTCAAGTCTGTAGAGGAATGCCCTCATTGGGTCCTCTCACAACTTAGGTATAACAAACTGGGTCCTCTCATAGGAAAAAAGTAATATTCAAGTCAATTATCTCATGTGTTAGTCTAAACCCAAGGTCTCACATGGGATATTAGACTAGGCAATCACAACCGGAAGGTCCATATGCAATTCCCGTATTCAGATCCATTCATTAATGCAACATACAATGTATCATAGACACATATTCAAATCATTATCCACATGGGCACAGTCCTATAATCTACTCAATAAGACACTACAATACACAACAAAATTCTATATAACTCATAATGTCATACAAAAGGAAAATAAGGTAAACATAATCATATGTAAGAGAAGTAAGCCACACTAGGCACACACACAGACTTCAAAACCTACATTAATCATACTTGAGCTCTCGAACAAGGTCCATCCACCATAAACATGACTTTGAGGCATAAGGGTTCCATAACACATCATTCACTAATTAAATCATGCAAGAAGTACCTTAAATAATGCATTTTCCACAAATTTGAAGGTCATTACTCCACAACCACCACTATTAGCATTCAAACACATGTATAATGAGGGTCTTGAGCTAACGGGAGTTTTTTGGGATCATTCATACTTGATTTCCCAAAATCTCCTTTTGCTCGGCCAAGTCTAGAAAAACTAACTCTCAGATTGAGGGGTCATATTTTGCATGGCAAATCTTTTGACTCCGGAAATTGATCAAACACGTGAGGTTAGTCATTATATACATGCTCACTTTTGAATCACCCTCATCGGACCATGGGAGCTTCTCCGAGCGGTCCTCGGTGACCCTTCGGTGCGCCAAAAACTACATTAGTGTGCCAAATGTCTTGGCACTTAGGGATTTGGTCCGGATGAGTCTCGATAAACCAAAAGTTAACTCAGATTTTCTATCGATATTGGGTTCGGCGACCTCGTAGGCTCGCCTAACTAGGTCTCGACGACCATTCCAGAGAGCCCATATAGGCTATGAGATTTGGCGGATGGTTCGACGCGCCGAACAGGTCGCCGAAGCTCAGGAAAGGTCCAAAAAGGATGAAATTTCACTGGGAGGTTCTTCTCACTCTCAAGAAGGCTCGGTTATGCTTTAAATTCCAAAATCATAAGTCTACAATAGGGATTTGGGGGTTTCTCTCAATATTCCCAACTTTAGGGATTTGATTTCTACATACTAGATCATATATAGGGGTCAGGGGTTTAAGTCTCCATCTAAAGTATGCAATTCAAGTAAAAATCCAAAGGAGAATGTGGATACTCAACAAATAACCATTCTCCTAGGTCACAATGCTGAAACACAACCAAAGACAACTTCAAAGAGAGGATACTTAACATGGGGCATTGCCAGAATGCGTCGGGGTTGATCCGTCGTGTTTCTGCGATCTCCGATGGTATTTGTCCATTTTCAAAGCTCCAAGTGAGGGAGAAGAAGAGAAGAAAAGATGAAGAAATGACCTAAGGGTTCTATTTATAGGTTTTAGAGGTCAAATTGGGAATAGGTTCAACAGTAGGGGCAAAACAGGGTTTCTGGTTCTATATTTTCCAACTGGACACCTAAGCGACTACTGCTTGAGGGATTTTCTGAATGGATTTGAGGTGAGTCTCTAGAGCTATCAGATGTGATTATTATCTTATCTGATTATTTTATTTTTAAATTAATCGGTAAAGTCTCTGTTAACAAATTTGGCTAGCTCTTTAAAATAATCTAATTCCTTAATTAGCTTTAAAGTCTAAGGTTGATCCTAATGTGATTTTAACTTCATGTGATTAAGGTTTAGGTGAGCATTAATCTTGCCTATTAGTGAGCTTATTTTACTAAATTTCCAATTAAACATGAGTTCCAATATTAACTAATTAGGGTGATTATTCAGGATTTTACAAGGGTGAAGCACTCCATTGGTGGGACATGGTGGAACGGAATCTGACTATGGACATGACATGGGACCAGTTCAAGACCCAATTCTTGGGTAATTACCTACCGAGCTGTTATCAGAGGCAGATGGCATCGGAGTTTATAAGACTGGAGAAGGGTACACACTCTGTGGGCCAGTATGAAGTGAGGTTCGCTATGATGCCGAGGTACGCACCTCGCACGATAGCGAGAGAGGCGGACAAAGCTGCGTAGTCTGAAGAAGGCTTGAGACCATCCATACGTTCTAAAGTTGTGCCTTAACGACTTAGGACTTATGCCGAGGTTCTCAAGTGCGTCAAACATGTGGAACAAGACATGGACAGAGCTTAAGTACAATGAGATCAACCTAAGCAAGACAAAGGACGGTACCAGTTATATCAAAAGAATAACGACAAACGTCAGTGACGTGATGAGAAGCTAGCTAGTGCAACACCAGTTGACACATCTGTAGCAGTTTCTGTGACGCGTGATGCTCAGAAACAACCAGCACAAGACCAGCAGTTCAGATGCGAAGTATGCATCAACTGTGAAAAGGAAGGACATCTTCAGTATGATTGTCGAGTTCCAAGGAGAGACGGTAAACCAGTACCATCTAAACCAGCTTAGAAAGGCAGAGCTAACGCCTTGACTAACATAAAGATTCCTCGAGACGACCAAGCTACCAACGCAGTGGTAGAAAGTACTATCACTTTATTCCATACCCCAGCTCGTGTTTTATTTGATTCGGTGCTACACATTCATTTATCTCTAGTAGTTGCATGCTTTTCTTGGGTTTGCAACCCACTAGTCTAGAGAATCTGTCAAGTATTGTTAAAACTGCAACTCTACACCGAGTATATCCTGCTTGCGTGATAAGAGTCGATGACTTTAAAATGGAAGCAGACCTAGTAGTGCTTGACCTGGCTGATTTCGAAGTGATACTTGGTATGGATTGGCTCTTTGGTTATCATGCCAAGGTGAATTGCTTCGAAAGATAGTTGTATTTGATCTTCTTGAAGGACGTCAGATGACATTCCTCAGGAAAGAGAAGGATGCATATCAGTCTGAATTTCTTTTCATTGCGGATGGGGATCAGAGACTATCGTTAGAGGATATTCGTACAGTTCAAGATTTCGGCGCGTTTTTTCAGGATATTCTGGGGTTACCACCTTTAAGGGAGGTAGACTTCTGCATTGAGCTTATGCCTGGCACTACTCCAATTTCGCTTGAGACTTATCGGATGGCTCCGATTAAGTTATGCGAGTTGAAAGATGTAATGACCTGAAATTTTAAAATATATTTACTATAATTTATTTATAATATAGTTGTATCATTTATACGATATAGGGGTGTTTTTGTAATATATTTCTTGTTTTAGGGGTTTTTCCTGTAATTATACGTAGTTGGGTTCTAAGGGGGACTTGAGATGCAAGTTTCTAGATTTTGGGGTGTTTCTATAATTGTTAGAAGTTGAGTACTTTTGGGGATTATTAATTATGTATATTTGAATTTGGGG
>JAUPMG010015883.1:0-15411 GCA_031762675.1 Pachysandra terminalis
CAGATTAGCAACTTTTTTCAGTTGTGATTGACCCTTAGGGGTGGTATACGTTAGATTGAGACTAGAAGAGAACACAATAATAGCTGCTCAATAATTGTCGATTTCTTTGCTTCACTGGGCTAATAATGATTTAATTATAAACATGTTATCATATGTTAGGTCCCTCGAACATCAAAATAATTTTGTATAACTTTTATTTTTGGATATTTAAAATTTGATCAAATTGATTTCACGATATAGAACGCCATTTCTATAATTTAAAATTCATCTAGTTTTATGAAAAGTTTTCATGATTTTATCATAACATATACACTTAAAAATATGTGCGTATCTACTTGAAATTTTATAACTAGAAGACACGTGATTCTCACTTTGAAAATTCAATTTTATGAAAGGGATTAGTCATGGAAAATTATTACGAGGGTAAAAGTTCACCCTAATTCAGAGCATCATCAATAGTAATGAGGTGACCATGATTTTATATTTTACTGAAAAAGATAAGATCTCAACAAATTTTGGTTTCCTCCAACTACAGATAATATCTCTGGGTTTACTTCTACTCTTTTTATAGTGTATCACCAAATTATTGATATTATTAAATTTTGCAAAGATAAGGCCTTTTGTTGCTATAAATTTTTTATGAGAACTTGCTAACAAAAGTATAACTTTATCAATACCACCACAAAATTTTAAACAAGGGAAATTTGATAGTTACATTAGAATCCCAAAGAACACCTCTAATACTTTTTTGTTTCTCTCTTAAGACTTCACTTGGATTTTGGTTTGTAGACCAAATCTACAAACTCTTTCAAATGATTTTGCAAGAACTCACACTCTTTGAAGCAGATTTGGTGATCGAAATTCCAGATTCTCTATACAACAATTGTGGCACTATTTTTTTCATTTCTTCGAAGTTTAAGGCTTGGCTTGAAGAGGAAATTGACAGTTGCATGTAGATACATGGACAAGTCTCGGATTTGAGAAGGGAAGATACAAGAAAGTTGGAAAACTTGTCATTTAAATTTCTACATTTAAAACATAACCAAATGTTAAAGACTAAATATATGAAACGTCTTATCACTGATCTACCTATGGGTGAAGAATTAAGTGTTTATCTAAATTTTCACTTAAAAATGCACGTTAATAAGGAGATAACCAATGGATGAAGCATTGGATATTTCTTCCATAGGTCTCATGTATCTCAATATTTTCTGAAGTTTCATACAAACATTTTAACTTTCTATATTTTTTCTCTTTGTATGGCAAAAGATAATGCCAAAATAGAAAGCATCTTCCAAAATTTCCTCCGAAGTTTTCCTAGATAAATGTAGCAAAATTATCAGTGAAATGGAAACTTAAAACCTAGGAAGCAACATAGAATGATGGCTCCCATCACAACATCTTGTTGGGGTATTCATGGATCGATCATTTATGAGAATGATAGCTATCAAGAATATGATTGATTGAGTGTGAAAAGAAGTGAGTATCACATACCAATCATACGGATTTAACAAACAAGTAGGGAGTGATTTACGTCTAGCCATTGTATAAAGAAAATTAGGTCATTATATGATCTTAATATTATAAGGTATATAACTCATGCAAGACGCACATTCGGAATGATAATGAACTAATGTATAATGGTGGCTCTATCATGAAACATTATCAGGACATTCTTTATGGAATGATCATTTTTAAGAATGATAACTAGTACAAAAAAGTATGGATTGAGTTTTAAAGATGTAAAATTCACATTCTATTGCATTTGCATGGTTTTAAGTCTTAACAAACTAGCATGGGCTGTAAAAGGGGAATTCATTTAATTTTGGGCAGATTTAAAATCATAAAGTCAACTTTTAAGAGCTTCAAATTTGTGCAAACGACAAGAACAATTCTATCACGAGCTAAAATTGATTGATATATTTTAACGTAGATCAATGTTAAGATTTATACTATGGATATTTTGTGATTAAAACCTTCTTTAATATCAGATTTTTTTTTAACTCATTGCCATATGTTTTGAACAAGGTGAATTGGAGGCAAAAATCTAAAATGTTGTGGCTAAAGGAAGGATACAAGAATACAAAGTTTTTTCATAAGATGGCAAATTTCAGAAAGAAAAAGAATGAGATTTCGATGCTAGTGAGTAATGGAGGTGTAATAGAGGAACACAAAAAAAATTGAGAAGGAAATGACAGAATATATACCAAGCTGTACCCTCAAAACAAGGGTTTAGATTTGAGTTGGGAAATCTTGATCAAAGTAAAGCGACATGGTTGGAAAAGGAGTTCTAGGAGGAGGTAAGGAAGGCAATTTGAGAGATGGATAGAAATAAGGCACCTGGACGAATTTACAATGGCGTTCTTTCAGAACTGTTGGGTTTAATAAAAGAGGATCTAATGAGAGTATTCAAAGAATTTTATTCGAGTGGGGTAATCAACAAACTTAACATTCCTAGTGTTAATACTTAAAATAAAAGGAGTAACAACAATCGAGGATTTAAGGCCAATAAGCTTAACAACTAGTGTATACAAGATCATTGCTAAAGTTCTCGTGAATCAACTTAAGGACGTCATTGGGCAAGTGGTGTCAAAGAACCAAAGTGCCTTTATTCAAGGGAGACAAATTCTCGATAGTACTTACATTGCAAATGAGTGTATTGAAGATCAGATCAGGTGAGTCGGGATTAGTTCTCAAAGTGGATTTGGAGAAGGCTTACGATAGGGTGGAGTGGGACTTTTTAGACTCAATTCTTAGGTGGAAAGGCTTTCCAGAAAAAATGGTGTTAGTGGATAGGGGGAATGTGTTAGAAATGTGCAGTTCTCATTTTTTTTAAATGGTGATATTAGAAGACTGTTTTCATCTTCTCCCGGGCTTAGGCGAGGGGACCCATTATCCCCTCTGTTGTTCACCTTAGTGAGCGATGAGTCAGTTTTATAGGAGGGCAGAGGTTTTGGGCAAAATTCAAGATTTCAGGATAGCAGAGAGAGGGTTCAAGTGTCTCATTTGCAATTTGCTGATGATGTGATTATCTTTCTTGAGACATCTAAGGAACATGTCTTTTGGACCAAATGTATACTTAGATGCTTCGAGATGATATCGGGTCTTAAAGTAAATTTGAAGAAGAGTAGCTTGAGTGTTGTTCAGGAATGTGTTAGGATCATGGGATGTGATGTGGGCAAGGTTTTAAATGTCGCTATCGCTAGATATATCGCCACTAAGGGAAAGGGGAAATATTGACGTCGCCCAAAAAGTTGGAGAATGGGGGAAACCTTTGGAAAAAACGGGGAATTTCCAATGAAACTTTATGAGATACATATTTAGACATGTTTACACCTAAACAACTTAAAAGATTAAAAAAATAATAACATTAACAAGGTAATGCATTTATAGGTAAGGGAGTCCCTGTCTACATTATCAGTCACTAAAATACTCAAGGAAATACAAATAGAAAGTTTATATTTGAAAAATAAGAACAATAACAATTATCCAACATCCAACATCCAATAGAAGGTTTTTAACCCAAATACATGATAATATACATTCAAAATATATGGCTCGATACTGCATGGTGTTCCTTATGGGCTCAACTTTTTTTAAGATTTTCCTCTAGAAACTAATTTGATTTAATAAATTCATGATTTTGCAACAAGCTTAACATAGGCCATTAGCTAATAATTATCTAACTAGTTATCCATTAAAAAATTCCCCTTTTGAAATTTCTTCATGTTTAAGATTTAAATTATTTTTATTTTTCAACTAGAAATAATTTTTTTAATAATTTGTTAGTGTTAATTAGGTAAGAAGATTGAACTGATAGGTAATATTTTAATGAAATTATTACTTTATATATCAAACACTTGAAACCAATAAAGTCTGTTATTTTAGAAAATTATCATCTACCAATATATGCATATAATTATTAGAATATTAGGGGATCAAACATTACATATTAGGTGAAAATCCAAGAAAATATATTTTTCCAAACTTTTCGTGGGTTTAATCTCTCAAATCTATAAATTCGTAATGAAATGAATGCCAACCCATCACATACGTAAATTGGTATGCATTTCCTTACAATTTAATGCAAATTGAACCAAATAACGCTCCCCCCTCGCCCCCCCGCAACAAAAAGAAAAAGAAAAAACAAAACAAAAGAGCTATAACATACCCTCACTTGATTTTAGCAATTTTTGACGAACATGTCAAATTTCACTAAATCTATGTCAAGACGACCTTTGAATTGAAGAGTTAAAAAATTTACAAAATAAGTGATTTAAAGTACAAATTTCAAGTGTTGAGAAAAAATTTGAGGATTTTAAGCATTTTTGATTGATTGAAATAAGGGGAAACTATCCATAGTCAATCTCTTATAATGACCAACGCACATTAGCAAAATGGAAATATTGCTCAAAATTGCTATATATCGCCGATATCACGATATATCGATTGATATCGTGATATATCTCCCGATAAATTGTAAGAATAAAATTACACCCTAGATTTATATTGCCTCCTATGGAAAGGGGATATAGCGCTAGATATATCGATATTTAAAACTATGGGTGTGGGAGAGTGACCGATGAAGTATTTGGGTCTTACGCTGAATGGAAATCATATGGGTTCCCAATTTTGGAATCCAGTGATAGACAAGATGGAGAAGAGGTTGGCAATTTAGATTCAAAATTATTTATCTTTTGGTGGGTGCTAACTCGGATTCAGGCCTCACTCTATAATCTTCCAACATACTTTATGTCGCCTTTCAAAGCGCCAAGGATGATCACTAGGAGGATTGAAAAATTATAGAGAGATTTCTTATAGAAGGGAAGAGGGAGTAGGAAGGATCACCTAGTGAAATGGGCTGATGTGTGCAAGGACAAGAAGAAAGGGGGTCTAAACCTGGGCAATCTACAGATCAGAAACCAGGCATTATTGGGCAAGTGGTTGTGGAGATTCAGTGTAGAGAGAGAGGGCTTATGGCGTACCATCAATGCAAGTAAATATGAGACTCATAATTATGGATGGGATGCAAACCCTAGGGCACGGATTCATGCAGATAGTCCTTGGAAAACTATCACAGTCTTATTCACTGATCTTTACATGCGTGAGATTTTTCATGGGTTCTGGTTTATCCGTTCATATTTGGTCAGATTTGTGGTGGGGGGATTCAACCTTAGCCTCTCGTTTTCCTAGATTATATTGTCTCTCTATTTGTAAGGATTCTTTTGTAGCCGATATTTTGAGTTGATCTCTCTCGAGACTCACTTGGAACCTACCCTTTTGTCGCGATCTCAGAATGGCTGACATGGATGAGCTAGCTTTCCTTTTTGAACTCCTTAGTGAAATATTCATTGATGAGACTTCACCAGACACATGGGTCTGGAGCCCTGACCCAAGTGGGGCATTCTCTACCAAATCTTTTCTTGATACAATACGTATAGACACAGTGATTCCTCCCCCTGACCTTTTTCCACTTCCTTACTTTGGGGATCGAGGGTCCCCCCGAAAGTGAAAGCTTACGTGTAGACCATACTTCCAGATCAGATTAACATTGCACATAACTTACAAAAGAGAAGAAAGTCTATGCCCTTGTCACCACAAGTTTGTGTTATGTGCATGCGAGTTGAGAGATGGTGAATCGGTGGATCATTTGTTTCTTGTCAGTGTGCAGTCGGGAAATGGGATTTCTCCGTCCGTTTGGTAGGAATGGAGTGGGTTCTTCCGAGGACTGTTAGAGCTATGCTTGATCAGTGGAGTTTCCCGTTTCTAAGGAAGTGGGGACGAAGCATGTAGAGAGTGGTTTTATTCACCATCATACTGGTAATATGGGGAGAGCGGAACCAAAGGAGTACAGGTTCTCTTATAGACCTCGTTTTGAGCATAGCTGCAGCATGGGCATGGGCATGTGCCTTACCATAGTTTAGAGGTGTTTCGAAATCGGATATCACTAGATGTTGGGAGTCGGTAGCCCTTCTTTAGCTTGGTTTTAGTTCAGCCAGGGGGTTCCTTCGTAGTGGTTGTATTATTGTTGCGATGTTTTTTATTTGTTCTTGGTGTTTTCCTTGCTTGTGGTTCCCTGACTTGGGAAGCTTTTAGCTGTTTCTCCTGTTTCTGTACTTTCTTCTATTTCTTACTATATTCATTTTGTAATTGATCCAAAAAAAATATAATAATAATAATAAAAATAAGGGTTTCAACCATGGTTCTAGGTTTTGATAAGTTTCTATTGCAACTTTGAAACGTCGCTTGTTAAGGACTCCAAAATGAAACCACTGAGAAATTGAGATTTCTGCTCATAGGTTAGCATGCTTTTACTCTACATATTTTCTAAAATATACTGATAGAATAGTTGTTCCTCATGCAGACAATAAATGCATTCTGAATTTTCTTGTGTATGGTGATTGCCATGAAATTCTTGAATTGCATGAATCCCACATCTATTTGTGCCTGTGGTTCAAAACATAAAGTTGGATATATTGACATTCAATTTCATGCCCCATTTCAATTTATTGTTAGCTGGAACAAAGATAGAGATGACATACGTTGACTACATTATTAATAGAGGTGGAGTATGACCTATGAGCAAGTGTTAAAAAATAGCATAGTTTACTTTTTGATGCATAGAATGTGTGCCACATTAATTAGTGAAAGACCCTTGGAAGTAGAAAGCATATATCTTGCATTTATTATTGGCTTTTATTTCATAGAAATTAAAATTTTCCTACCTTGTAATCAAAACCTTTCAAATACTTCATAATTTTTGCTGTCTTCCAAAATTAGTGATAGAAGATAAGCCATAAACAATTTCTAAAAACAAATCAGTGAAACTCAATAAAAGAATGTAAAAAGTCTGGGACGATTAACAAATACAAGCTTTACAAGGAAAACTAGAATCACATAATGATCATGGATTTATATTTTGATTTCATTTTTGCACCTTAGGAAGAAGGGAACTTTGGGAGAAAAATATAGAATGTCTCGACATAAGGGAGATATATACATGTATATATATATATATATATATATATATATATAAATATCAATGACTTCAAAAAGAGAAATTTTGAGGAAAATTTTGCAAAATTTCAAGAAAGTTTCGAACCATGATAACGATTTTTGGGGAGTTAGGAATCATATAAAACACTCTGGTGCAACATCAAAAGCTGATTCTCTAAACCAATGACGTAAAACAGATCAGCAGTGTTCACAAGTACAATTTAAACAAAAAAATGACCAAAATGAAGAGAGTCATCCATACCGCCGTATCTACTAGACCTTCACGCCCTCCCATTGTGTGGAAGAAAAACTCGGTCGCCGTCAAACCAGAGTAGAATGAATTAGCAACAAAGCCTTTAGCCTGCAATTGGAAAAACATAATTCTCTTTCATACTTGCAAGGTTAAAGGAATTTCAGTCTATAATCTTGTGAAAATGAATTTTGAATACATAATGTTTCATGGCTATAGCCATATAGGAATTTGTATATCCAGTTAAAAATAGAAAGAATTATGTTTAATCCTTTAGCACAACTAAGTGAATGATAGAGATACGGAAATTATTTTGTACTGATGCTGTAACCTTGAAATCAATGAACCTACAATTTCAATCTTCTCATCTTAATTGCGACCCATTGAATACCTATGATAATTGTTTTTTTCCCATAATGGTTGTTCTTCTCCTATATCTACACTAACATTAGATCCAATTATATACATATCTATATATGCATGGATATGCAGCATTCAAATAGATTTGATAAAGCAATTTTTGAATCTAAGTGGTTAAAGAACCAAAGCATTGGGACATGGTGATCCACTTACAGATCAGTATTCATCATAGTATCCATCAATAGGTACACTAGCTAACTTTGGTGAGGATAACTATTAGAGATATGTTATATGAAGTTGTTTCATAACTCCATAAACTAACCATGCACTATAACCATTAAAAGCATCTGCATCATTGTAGCCTATTCATGATAGTATTGTGAACTTTGAGCTAGCATAGAAGTCATAGAGTTAAGTTGTACTTGATTTCTATCGTAATTGTCTAATATATTTGGACATTGTATTGTACTTGCATGCCAAAATCAATAATGAAGTGTTATTTTAGTGATTCCGGGTACCATACTCCTACATCATGTATGGCTTTCTTCTCATAGTTCTATCTCAGATTATAAATATTGTTTGTTTGAAAATTCTTACTTTGTCTGATCACATTCACAATTTTTTTATAAATTTTATATTAGAAACCCGATTCCCCCATTTTCCTGATTTTCTTTTCCAAAAGTCAAGTTCCTCTTGATATAGAAATCTGAAATCTTTCATATCAAACTAATATGAAATTTGGTAGTGAAAAAAAAATTGAGAGACCTATTAATAGGTCAAAAAGACCATGTAGAATCTCCTTTACAAGTAGAAGCTCACCTTTGAGCTACAGTCCCCTCTGTAGCTCTTTAATAACCACTTTAAAAAATCCACATAATATTTTACTAGTGATCAAGATTTTGAAAGTATTTCTAGTTTTAAAAAGATGGTGTTCTCATTGAAGTGTTGGATTGTGTGGGATAGATTGGTATATATAGCGGTTGACCAAATAATTTGAGGAAATTTTAAGTCATACTAGTAAAATGCCAAATTCTTAGAGAATCACAATATTACTATGCAATAAAAAAGACATCCCGAAATGTACCAATTACTGTGGAATTAAGTTTATAATTCACACCATGAAATTATGGAAAAGAGTGATGGAGCGTAGGGAAGAAGAATAGCTTGAATGTCAGAAAATCAGTTTCGTGTTTATGCCAGGGAGTTCAACCATTTAGGCTTTTATTTTTACTTAGACAATTAATGAAAACGTTTAAAGAGAAGGGGAGAGACCTTCACATGTTTTTTTTTTTTTAACTAGAGAAAGCATATGATTAAGCATCTAGAGAGTTAATTTGGTGAGTTTTGTGTAGAAAAGGAGCACCAATCAGAGGTCAACAAGGACATGCATGAGGAGCGCCAACTAGGATAAGAGAGATGGGTAATGAGACAAATGAGTTTCCAATAATGATAGGCACACATTAAGGATCAGTTACGACTCCTTATCTTTTTGCTTAAGAAAATCACCAAATAATGCTTGCCCTTATAACCTCTTTGCCACCCAATTAGACTTTCCACTTTTCGTACTCCATTTGAGATTTTCCTGACTAGGAAATAAGCACTCCGGCAACTTCAACTAGCATAATACTCTCTCAATCTCCTCCTTATACCTGAACTAGTGAACTAAGATCCTTATAGAGGACAGAATTAGGCATTGGAGATGATATCGAGGTACCCAATCTGTAATACAATGTATCTGTAAGCATTTTCCACCTGTCCACTTCTCTTTTGGACACAAAGTAGACTCTTTGAACGATAACCAGAAGTGTATTCAACAATTTAATGAAATTTCCTCTGGAGTTCCTTCATTCTTTCAGTAGCGAGGAGTTAGCTGTGTGATGCGTTCCCAAGATCCTAATCTCCCCTTTTGAGCTCAGCTATTTGTTGTGACATTACCAGACAAATACAATCATTCCATTGAAGAATCAGGGATGAGAAAAACATTTGCTCCATTCCACAGTACTCCTTATCTCCTTCCACATAGATTCCTAGGATTTCAAATCTATAGTTAGAAATCTTCTCTTTGTGTTTCCCCAAATAAGATTTTAGATAAAGGTTACAGTTACTACAGTTCTGGAGATTACGTGACATCAACATTCCAAAATCCTACAACTTGGGTTTACTGGTAGCATAAGTTCCGACAACTACTGTAATGTAATTCATGAAGTGAAAGGGCAGGCCATGCAAGTGGTTGCAAAAACAATAAAAAGAGCTAAGGGGAAGGGAGAGGAAAACCAGACTCATTGTGAAGATTTGAATTTTGTCATTAATCTCAAAGTATCACAAACTGTCAATCAAAGTAGAGTCAAATAAATGGAGATATGAATTAATTATCTTGCCAGAAAGAAGTATAATCTTCTTTTATGAATCGAATTTTATTAGAAAAAGAGTTCACAGGAAGTTGGGCAACATTCTGGACATTGCCAAGAGATGATTAATGCAAGATGGATGCTTATTATGTGTGATCAACAGCTGCACACAGTCATATGTGAATACAGGGTTTCTTCAGCCACGATGTTGTTCAATAATGTTGAAAATCTTGTCTGAGCAAATTCAAGGTACAGGCCAAAAGGAAAAAAAGGAAAAGTGAGTAACCTCTTCTGTGTGACAAAATTATGTTTTGTTAGGGAGCCTCAAATGCGTGAGTCGTGATTCTAATGCCATTAGGTTATATCTGAGGAAAAGCTAAGTGTGACCATGTTATGTCTAAGATGCTTAATTTCTGATCTGAATTTATTGGTGGAATTGCCATAATGACATACAAATTAATGAGGCACTTTAGGTCAAATGGTCAGCCAATTTCATCATAGAAAAACTGAACAAAATCGTCATCCTAGTTGGAAGAAGTTCATCAGATGTGATCAAGTCGGTGTTCACAGACTTCACCAAATCAAATACGCACCTTTTTGGATTGTGGCAGTGATAAAACAACACCATGGTTTAATCTAAGAAAATGGAGTTGCAGGACACAAGTTTCTTAGAAAAAAGTAGAGCTCTGGTCAACATCTTTTTACTTTTAGCAGCAAGCGAGTATGTCGTACGAAAGTAACAGTATTTATGGAGTTCAGCAAACAATTTGGGAGATTGAGCTTTTGGAAGAAATCTTATTCTCCAGGAGATTGCATTAATAGAAAAAGAGTAGGCGCTAGTAATGTTTTCAGATCATATAGATGAGTAATTGAATACGTGTTATTATCTTGGTTGGTCATGCATGATTATAACCCAGTTCTTCAAGTTTTTGGCTCACAGCTGATGTGTTCTGCACTCCCCACTGCCTCACTTTAATAAAATGGTCAAAGCACAAAGCAAAGCATTGAGGGATGGCAATAGTGCACTCCTAAGTGACAGATTCTGACACTGATAAGGAGTTTTTGATTTGGTAAATTGGAGAAATGGATATAACAAAATGGCAATATATTGGAATTTCATAGAAAAAAAAAACTTAGATTCATACAAATAATAAAGTAAGAAAATACTATAATTATGAATTCCCTCGTGTACGTGTAAACATGGTTTTCCACATAATTTTATTAAATTCACTGAATTTTTTGCTTCTTGCTACTTGGGAATTATATCTCCACGAATATTTGTTATTTATATTAAGATGTCAAAATATTGCCGATATTTTGCTTGTTTTACCCATAGCCAAAATTACAAAAAAAAATATAACAATACAAAACAAAATTTTGGCAAAACTTATACAAAATTTTACATATTACAAAACTTTGGTAAAACTTATTCCTTTTTGCCTAAAAACATACTGCTCCTCTGAATATCACATAAATATGGCTGTTTTCAGTATTGTTAGCAAAACGTGATACGGCAAAAAACCGAGACCATAAAATATCAAGTTTAATACGATCTTTACTCAAAAACACGGTCAAAAAAAGGGTCAAAAAAACGAAAAATGTAAAAAAATACTTTGATTAAATTGTCGAGTTTAATACGTTAGAGATCCAAAAAATGTAAATATATAAGTGAAACTATCAGTTAATTACGAATAAATTTAAGAAAATATTATAGTATTAGTCTAAAAACTAATTTATAATTCTAAATAATTTACGTTCACTACTAGAAGAAACTTTAATATTACCAATATTCATTTTTATGAAAGTATAATGTAGTATTATAGATTTTAATTTTTAAATTTAACAATAAAATAAAAAGTAAAACATTAATTAAAGTCACATTTCTCTTTTCATCTCTTTATTAAAAGCCTTTTTCGTTTTATTTTTTACTTATCTAAGATTATTCCATAGTTCTCAAGTCTAGAGAATTGGTAGACATTGAATCACAATAACAATATCGATCAAAAAAAAAAATAACAATAGATAAAAAAAATTAACAAAAAAAAGCTATTCTAAGATTATTCCATAGTTCTTAAGTCTAGAGAGTTGGTAGACATTGAATCACAATAGCAATAGATAAAACAAATTAATAAAAAAAAGCTATTTAAACCTCTGAATGAAAATAACACATAAATAGATAAAAACTAATAAAAGACTCAATAAAATCCTTGAATCAAATAAAAAAATAAAAAAATCATTTTTTTCATATCTTAAAAGGAAAGACGATAAGTTTTTTTGAAAAGTTTTAAACGTAAAATGTAAAAAAACATTTTATTAAAGTTTTTATGAAAAAGGCGCATTTTTTTTTCGTTACATACAGTTTTAAACGAAGTTTAAAACGTTTAAGCATCAAAATGTGTTTTTTTTGGGGAAAAAAAATGGAGTTTTGCTAACAATGGTTTTCACCCAAATGCATGGTTTGGATTAATATCTCCACTTGAAGATTATCACAAGAAGAATCAAAGTTTTGCAAGATTCGAGCATCTAATGTGCCAGTTTACAAGGGTTACTTTAAACTTCAGTTGTTTTTGTTTTAATCTTTTTCTCCACATAGCTTTAATTTATTTATATACAAAATTCAAAGCATTTACATGCACAGAATATGGTTATATTGAATCTAAAAGGGATGCAAATTGGATCTATTGAGAAACATGTTTTCCACTTTCATCCTCTTAAAACTTAATGAAACTGTCTACAAAAATATTACAAGGGATAGAACGATTTGTGACCTATAAATGGGTCTCATTTTTTTGCAAAAAAAATATTTATCTAATTATTTATATAAATGACATAATTAAATATAACTTCAGGAAATTTCTTATAGCATATATACTTGATGGATAATCTATTCCATATAATCAGGAAAACAAGTTAATTAGTTCACCAAATGATTCTTCCAAGTGATTGGCCATTAATTAGTTATATAGTATTTTTAATTATTAAAATTATAAAAATACTAAACTTTAAAAATTAATATATTTTGAAGAAAAAAAGTATAATAAATCAATAGGTAAGATGCAATGTTAATGTAAAGGTGCTATGGTTCTCATGGAATTAATTTCTAATCCTTTAATTATAAATATAACGTATTAAAACTACACAAAATTGAAACACATTACAATGCATTAGCGAAATGAATGTAAGTAAAAAAGTGCCCATATTTAATTTTAAGTGGAGCAGATGTATAATAGTCGCCTTCGGAAGTTACTTCGATTCAGCTCGACACTCTGTGGATGTGATTTGTCACATGTGAGTTTGTATTTGGATATTACATTTCTATTTGTTCATTCTATTTTGTCTTTATGAAATTTAGACATGTTGACTGGAAGGTAGTTTACATATGAATGTATGTTTATTATTATGCATAACTGTTTTTTGTTATATTTTGAATCATTCGTCTACTTATACATCTTTTAGAGATCCCTAAAGTTTTATTAAAAAATTCCAAGTTTTCCTAAATTCCCCAGTTTCGCGCATTTGGCGAAAGTCCTACTAAAAGAAAAATATCTCTCGAAGTTTCAGTAAAATCCCCCCCCTAGCAAAGTTATCAGTAAAAGCGAAATTTAATACATTGAATGTAAACAAGGTGTTAATAAGCTTAATAATGTTATGTTATCCACTTAGAAACTTCTCATATTGAAATAACTAATCTTCTATATTAGATGTGGTGGGGGAAAAAAGAAACAGAAATGAAATCTAGTCAGTGTCATACCAGAATCCGTTAAGTATCAGCGTAGGATACATGTCCAACATGAGTACTTGAATCAATTAGAAGTGTCCATGCATCAGATATTGCAACACATCAATTGTCAGCAGAAACAAAAAACATTGACATGCAAAGTGGGATATGTATTTAGAGTAAATTGACATCCACTGAAGCACAAACCATGCATGAGTAACAATGAGGTCGATGCATTTAGCAGGATAACCTTTTTCTAGTCAACTATCAACCAACACCATTTGTTTGACAATTTGAAAGACCTAAGACGATTGAACAGAGGAAAGTTGTGTAACAAGTAGGCTTTTGTTTCAGATGAAATTTGAAAGTTTCTTACAAGGTTTTTTGAGGACATGTTATCCTTGATATGCATTATGCAGGTCGGATGGTCAATTTCACAAGACTATCTATACTATGATCAAGAAGTACTTCTGGCAGCAGATGAGGCAATGCCGTATGAACCATTGCCGGAGCTACAATACATCTAATGCCATGTGAGAAATAGAATATCGATACACTACCTAAAATACTGGAGACACAACAGACTGAAGTTACCATGGATCTTATCCTAAGCTTTCCCAAGACATTAGATCTACAATTATCATTATTATAATCATCACTTCCTAAATGGTCAACTTTAATGCGTGCAAAAATATAAATATGAAATTTTCACGGGATACAATTACTTCTGAGCATAGTGTTTAAACTCGGAAATCGGCTCGGGATCGGCCGAGACGGACCGGCTGGTTTAATTGAAAAAAAAAACATTGGATCGGAACGATCCAACGTTTTTGGGGCTCTTCTCGGTTTGAATCCAACTCGGGGATCGGACGATCATGCTTCTGAGGGAAGGCGTGAAACAAATAAATTTGTAGGAATTAACTGACAACTTCTAAACTCTAAAGCATGATCAAAGGGTTTAAAGAAGTAGAAGCTAAAAAGCTCACAGAAGTACCAAAAACCCCGTAACAGCTTCTGTAAAAAAAAACTCATAGTAAGATCGAATATAAAGACACTCTTTAACTGTCAGATAAAGGTGAAAATTGATAACTAGATAGGATATAGACAAAACTTTTCCTACTGTTATATAAAATTTGATAAAGACAATGAGACCACAGGAAGATTTTGGAATGATCTTCTTGCAAGATTTCTATAGTCATGAACATGGCCTCTGATCAAAGGTCTGGAGATTGACCATCAAACCTTGGATTTGACAAGGTTGGTCAACCAAGGGAGTCTATGCTAGATCAAAAATTTGGTTTTATGTGGCAATGTTTTGTTAGGTATAGACGTGACCAAATTTTCACAGTTAAGGTTTTTTTTAACCAACGTCACAAACGTCCATTACTGGAGTTAGAATTTTAGAAGTTAGAAGTTTAATCAATTTCATCATGAATTGAATTTTTCCTTAAGATGATGAAGCCTATAAAAAGCTAGGTGTCTCAATATGTAAACACCTATTTCTTGAAGGTAATCAAATTCATTGAACACTAGTGTTCTGTATGGCTAGGTTAATAGGGCCTTATACAATATATTTTAAAGTTCTCTTCCGCTTGAGTCGTCTTTTTGTTTGCTGCTATTTCTAATTAGTTTCCTTTGGTGCTTCAAGACAGTTTATTCTTCCAATTCTTTAATCTTGTCCTACTTTTCAACTCAATGTACTAATTCAAAGGTCCTTTTAGAAGGCCAAAGGAACTAAA
>JAUPMG010015894.1:0-15411 GCA_031762675.1 Pachysandra terminalis
CTATAGAGATTAGGGTTAGCACTCTAATCCCATTTAAACCCTTATTAGCCTTTATTCTCTCATAAACTCCAATATCTTAATTAATTACTTTTTAAAACCCTTATTACCAACTTACCTTATTATGAATAAACTTTACCTTTAATTTAAATTAATTACATACTAATCAATGCTAATAATAATAAAAATAATTCGGGAAAATTCCTTTAAGGGTCCGGGTCATTACAATATCATCAGCCTTTGATTATCAAGCATTTTAAAGACATTCTAATCCAGTATACTTAACATAGACTTCATCCTTATAGCGCAACCTTTAGACTTTTCAGAAGTAGTGGTACCCCTATTCCAAATTGTCCATCTCGAATTACTTATAAAGATTTACAAAACAACAATCATCGTACCTCACACTCACATCCTACATATCTATTTCTCCTTTACCCTCTTATAATTCCTTATCTTAAATAATTTCTTATTTATTCCTAGTCCTAAGTCCTATCTAATTCCCTAATCTTTATTTAAAATTAATTAGAACGTAGTCTCTGATACTACTTTTGTCACATCCTAAACTTTAAAATCTCAAAGGAATCCCCAAATTTAAGGTGCAATTCTCACCCTATATCCCTATGGGAGTGGATAAGCAATATAGAAACATAAGCGGAAGATATTTTTGTTAATTCTAATAAATATTTAAAGAAAATTGCAATCTGTCATTTCTAAATAAACTGAAACAAAACTATATCTAGTACATTGTACTTGTCCTCTAACTTCTATCTTTTATTCCCTTTATTCCTATAGCTTTCTCATCATTTTACCTGAAAAATATGTCATAAAACATACATAAACTGCAAGCTCGGATGAGTAGACCTTTGAAGCAAGGTATTTACTTATATCCCAATGATATGAGAAACTATATAATCTGAAAAATATGTATTATAATATATGTGAACAGAAATCAATCAAAGACTCATTCTCTCCAGTTCTTACTTTTGTTTGTATCATGAGGATATCAATGGTCATATTTTGACAAACTACAATGCCTAACTCTATATGATAACATACAAGCAAGTGTATTATACACAAGATAATCAGAATAACATGCATAAGAATATGTAATGCAATGCATGTTGTTTGGCATTCGAATAGTGTATGTTCCACACCGATCGAATCTCAACTATCCAAGATGTCCCACCAATGTGAATTCCATCCCCCCAATATAAGGCCATGATAGTTGGATTATTCTATGTGTGCATCATAGTTTCTAGGGGCTCTGACCTAGAGGGCTCACTTATTTTTTATCACATGGATGAATCCCAAGGGATCACCCAGAAGTTCCTTTGTGAACCATACATTTTCCGATCTACTAATATAAGTTGACTCTCATGATTCAGATATTGGGAAGTGCACTCCCTCACCTATCATCTTATCACAATTCTCTTAGGATACCTCCCTCACCTTGGGCATATAAAACACTTAGTCTCACAAGGGGCAAGAAATGGTGAAATTTGATGCACTATGTTCCTAATGAACAGGAGATCATAAAAAAAATATAAAATAAATTATCTAAAAATATTTTCATTGATTCTTTAATCGATACTTCAGATCTTGATAAATTCCTAGTTTTAAGTTATTCTTTAAGTTTCTTAACGTATAGTGTTGGTTACCTTATATTTATTGGATCTTTATTGTTGGGTTCTACATATAGAAACATAGGGACTCATTCAAGAATTCCTCCATGCCATAACACTAGGCTAGAAGTAAATACACAAGACAATGAAGGAAAACTCACATGTGTTTTGCTGTAAATTTTTTCTTGATTTTGGTTCTTCTTCTTTCTAGGCTTCTTATCTTCTTCTAGTCCCTCTTAGGGCTTACCACGATTTTATATTGGTTCTAATCCTTTAATTTACTTATCTAACTTGTTTTTATAATAATTTAGTTGTTAGAGTTGTATTAGAACTGTTAACTGAAAGAAGCAGTTATCTAGACTTCTATTCTAACTATAACTTGCATTTTTTTTTAATTCCTCTATTAATTAGCCACGAAATTGGATATTAATTTATTATGTTTTTAATTCCTTTCGGCCTTAAGGGACTACTTAATCCCATTAGAATAATTATTAACCCATTCCTAGTCTAGATAAGCCTATCTTGAGTAAATAAGCCCAGTTTACTTAATTTAATTCCAAAACCTATACTAATGCTCATATTAATTATATTAAGTTTGTATATCTAATTATGAGTATCTTATTTACCAAACCTTAGGTTATTTTTAATTATGGTCTGATTAAATTACCAATTTACCCTTATATTAAAAGTTATTTTCTAGTCCTAGTTTTTCATGTTCTTACACAAGGAAATTTCAAAACATTATGGATTGATATACATACCAAAATAAGTGCCACGCGTTCCCTAGTTGGTGTTGACTGTGAACATTGGATGTTAATGCTTTAGGTAGATATCGCATCATGACTGCACAAAACACATGTAAATAGAATTTATGACAACTTCCGAAATATAGTTCTAAGCGATGAGAACACGAACAAAATAGTATAGAACATATGTTTCTACTATATCATTCTCGTACGCGGGGTTGCAACACGCATCCGAAGTCGGTATTTTGGTCCACGGTCATTAGCCATTGATGAGTTCACAAGATTATCCTTCAAGATTAAAACAATACCAAATAAATGAAAGTAAAATTACATATGTACATTGGCAAACTATACTATTTTTATAAATGAAATAAAAACGAATGCTTTTCTTCATTATGCAATGGATATTATATGATCCCATATGAAATATATATTTATCCTAATAAAATTATATCAGAAATTAGTCACTAAATACCTAATTAATTATATATTTCTAGTATTTAATTAATAAATGAGAGAAACAAAATCAAACATTAGCCAGTAAGTATTTAATTAATAGCTGAGAGAAAACAATAAACATTATCTTCTAAAGGTTGGTATATGTAGGATTCCACACTAAACATCACAATTGGATATCTTAACCTACTCATTGTTAAAAGATATGCAAAATTTTGGACAAAGTACAAAAAAATAAGAGTTATGTTACAATTTACAAGGATTTACGGTTGAGAAATCATGCACAGATGGTAACACATATTTTAGGACTGGGTTACACCCTTTATTGCTTTAGGTAACACAAGTATATGGAGTGGGTTACACACATTTTAGGAGTGGATTACACCCTTTAGTGGTTGGGGTATCATAAGTCTATGGACTTAGTTACATACATTTTAAGATTTGGTTACACACATTTTAGGGCTAGGATACACACATTTTAGGAGTTTGTTACACCTTTTATTGCTTGGGATTTCATAAGTTTAACCTAGTTACATACATTTTATGAGTTGGTTACACACATTTAGGAGTGGTATACACACATTTTAGGACTGGGTTACATCCTTTATTGGTTGAGGTTACATAACGGTAATGAGTTAGTTACACACATTTTTGGATTGCGTTGCACAAATTTTAGGAGTGGCTTACACCCTTTATTGGTTGAAGATACACAAGGGTAATGAGTTAATTATACAGATTTTAAGATTGGGTTACACACATTTTAGGAGTTAGTTACACACATTTTAGGACTGTGTTATACCCTTTATTGCTTGGAGTTTCAAAAGTCTAAGGACTTAGTTACACACATTTAGTGAGTTGGTTACACACATTTTAGGAGTGGGATACACATATTTTAGGAGTTGATTACACACAAATTAGTTCTGCAGAGCCTTAACCGAATATGCTTCGGTCCAAGAAATAGAATCCTTATTTTCTCGGAGCAATGGACCCCGGTTAACTGACCACAGACGAAAGATGCTTCGGTCAAAAAAAACAAATACTTATTTCTTAGACCATTGTTTCGGTTAACCGAACAAAAAAATCCGATTAATGAAGGGTGACAATTTGGCATTTTATAAATTTTAATTAGGAATTAGGAGCCTTTGAAATAAGACAATTGAGATGATACATGATATAGATGAACGAACTACTTGGGTTAAAAACAAATATAGCTGAAAGAGTTTTAACCATGATGGATCTGATAGAATGGAATTAGCATTACATGATCATGATGGATAGAATAGAATTGGCATTACAATGAATCCATTGTGCTTTGTATATGGATGAAAAAAAAATGTTGAAAGACTAAATTGCAATAACCTAGTTTTTTAAATTAAAAGTATTACGAAAGATTGAATTCAATCATATTCAACACCCTCTTGGACTACTATAGTGATTTTCAAGAAGCTATACAACAGAATGGTGTTTCATGTCATCAAACTAATCACTTGTATGTGCAATCACTTTTAATAGACTACAACATCACTATAAGAAGGAAAAGTAAAGCCAATCTCCTATTCCTTTAGGCAGATTAAATGTTCATGCGACATCGGATCTGTGAACCTGCCAAAGTACAAAGCACTGAACCACCCAGTTAATTGGGTTCATTAAAATGTATTTGGATTCATATGGATATCTGTTACATGGACATGTAACATGAAAAGAGAAGTCTAATTGATTCTAGTTTTGCCTAACATATGTGAAGGTTTTAGTAAGGATAATTGTTACCTGTTCATTTTGTCCAGTACTATCTGATATGCGAGTGAACCAATCATCCAAACAAAGAACTGCCCTAGGAAAGTTATGATAATTATAACCCTTGGAAGCTAGTAAAGGTGAGTTCCTTTCGGTAACACTGTTAGACCGCATACCTTCAATTGGATTGCTTTTCTCATGTAATGGAGATTCAAATCCAAAACCATTAGGTGGATTACTTTGCTCATATAACAGTGTCGACGCTCCTACAAAATGAGAAATTGGTCAATAATTGCAACATTCATACGCCTACATAAAAAAAATCAAATCATAGTAATAATAATCACCAGAGGGTCCTGGTACTATTTGTGTACACGTACGATTGGTATGCCTTTGTTGATGGAAATCACCGTATCTCCTCATTGTTTTCTCCCAGTGATGTAATGGCCTATTTTTACCTGGGTTTCCTTTGGTTTTTGTAACAGGGGTCATGTATAATACCTCTGGTCTATTTACACCGCTCGTGGTTATTAAAGCCTTGCTCACTAGCTTTCCCAAATGCCTCTTATTCCCAACTTTGTCCGGACCTTCATAACAATTACTTATTTGCTTCTTAGCAAGTTTTGTAAGGCTTGCTAAGGCGCTCATTGTGATCTCGTAACTGGTGGAGAACTTGGAAGCCATGTAACATAGAAGCTTGCATTTGTCAGTAAGCTCTTTATAACGCATCATGTAAACCACCTCAAAGGATTCCTCATCATGCAAACCACCTCAGAGGATGCCTCACCGGTCTTATAACAATGATTTAATTCATTAGACACCCTTGTAGAGTGAGTCCATCTTTTCATGATCGAAGTCTTTGGTCGTTCGGGAAGATTTTCCATCTTTCTTTATAACGACGGTCATGTGCCGACACAAAGACCTAATAGTTTCAAAATATAAACAAGAACAAGTGATGTTGTGTTCCATGTTGTCGTAAATAACTTTTCACTCATTCTCGGGGTGTTTGAACTCGAAAATCATGTACATACGTCGAGAAGAATCATGTTTCTTGATGTTCACCACAAAGTGTTGAACCTCAAACTTTACTTCATCTTGATATACTCGAAATGCTTCCTTCGTGTAGATTGATGCCGCGTGTTTCAAATCAGTGGTGGAGCACCCATTTGCCATGGGCTCGTTGTAGTTCGTTTCAAACATAGCCTTAGCATCCTAATGCTGCCATTTACCAATTTATCTCTTGTAGCTATTAACAAACTGATTTAGTGACAACTTCACCTCTAAAAATCGGTTTAATAGGAATGTATGCTTTCAAACCGTTGTGTGGTCTTCATTCCCGCTAAAAATAAGCCCCTTAAGTATGGCTCCGTCCACATAGATCTCCTTTTATAGACCTTAGACATCCATCTATTTCCATGAAGCCCATACTTATCCAGTATTAAGACCCTACAGTCTCAAATTGTTTAGGTGTGCCATCCATATACATGCAATTATCAAAATCATGCGTGAGATTGGGCTTCGGTATGTTGGATGCAGCATTTTTATTTAGATGCCACAAACAAATTCGATGACGAGTACCTAGCAAGACAGCAGTAATAGCCTTGCATATAGGCTTGTCACCATCAATAATAACAAATTCGATGACGAGTACCCAGGTGTATGATTGAATTGTCTTGTCACCCAGCAAGGCGCATCCAAATGCAATCGTTTGGTTATGGTTGTTGACGCCAACGAATTTGACTAGAGGTATAAGAAAACGATTGTTATGGTAAGTTGAGTCAAAGCAAACAACATCTCCAAAACTTCTATATTCTATGTGTGATCGGGAATCAACCATAACAAGCAGCACAAACGGTTGAGACTATCAATATGGTATTAGTAATAGTAGTCAAGGTCCTCCAATATCTTGTTCTCCATGTAGCCAATTACTGTTTCAGCATCATCGTCCTTATAGAATCCCTACGACGTGCATCGATGAAATTTTGAAGATATTTTTCTAAGAAATCCACCTTTTCGTATCCTCTGGCCTTTTCAATAATTATGATCATCACTTGGAAATTCCTAATTCTTGCCTTTTGTAGCCCGACAACCTCTGTTGCAAATGGATCATTCACCTTCCAATGTGACCTGAGAAACATCACATGTTCACTAGATTCAAGTGGATGATTATGTTCTACTATGAATTCCTTCCTGATCCATTTTCACAACTTCAAATCATGTAGAATGTAGAATGCAGCAGAACAGTTGCACCTCGTCAACAGTTGTTCTTCACATTGCCTGTGCTCCCTTTCCTTGTGCTTCCTTAGTCGTTCTCCAGCTGTTGCACACACAAGCTTTTGTGCCCAGAGTGTATCCTTATATCAATATTGAACATCCCTTCGAACACTGAAGCCCATTTCCTTCGCATGAGAGTTCAAAAATGAAATCTCTTCATAGACAGAACGGAATTGCATTGTACGTATGTATTCTGGACTTATACCATCACATATGTCATTATCTTTTTCGGCCCTCACTTCTGTGACGAGTATTTGTGTTGTACGTTTGTATTCCAAACTCATACCATCACATATGTTATTATATTTTTCGGCCTTGACTTCTATGACAAGGCACATTTTAGGAATAGTTTACACACATTTAAGCACTAGGTTTCACACATTTTAAGCATTAGGTTACACACATTTTAGGAATAGTTTACACACATTTAAGCACTAGGTTACGCACATTTTAGCAATAGGTTACACTTATTTAAGGACTAGGTTATGCACATATTAGGAGTAGGTTACACAAATTTAGAATTATTTTGCACACATTTTAGCAATAGATTTCACACAATATAAGCACAAGGTTACACACATTTTACAACTAGGTTACACACATTTTAACATTATGTTATACATATTTTAGGAATAGGTTATACACATTTAAGCACTAGGTTACCCACATTTAAGCATTAGGTTACACACATTTTAGCAATAGGTTTCACACATTTTGGGCAGTAGGTAACACATATTTTAAGCATTAGGTTACACACATTTTAGGAATACGTCACACACATTTAAGCACTAGATTACACACTTTTTAAAAATAGTTTACACACCTTTAAGCACTAAGTTGCACACATTTTATCATTGGTCACTAGGTTACACACATATAAGCACTAGGTTATACACATTTTAGGACCATGTTACGCACATTTTAGGACTATTTTGCACACATTTTAGGTTACACACATTTTAGGACTACTTTATACAGCACAAAGATACACCCTTTAACCCTTAGGTTACCCACATTTAAGAGATAGGTTACACTTATTTAAGGACTAGGTTATACACATTTTAGGACTAAGTTACACACATTTTAGGACTAGTTTGCACAACCCTTTTATACATTAGGTTACACACATATTTAAGCACTAGGTTACACACATTTTAGGACTATGTGACACATATTTTACACAAAGGTCTTACAACAAGGTTACACAATCCTTTACTACATTAGGTTACACACATTTAAGAACTAGTTTACACACCATTTAGAACAAGGTTACACATTTTAGGAGCACAAGATTATAACCATTAGAGTTCTAAAAGGTGTATTGTAGGACCTTGAATGCAAATTCTTCTCAAAAATCTTCTTCTTACTTCTTATTCTACTTCGTCTTCTTGATGTCAATAGATTCTTCTTTCTCAATCATAGCTTTCTTCTTCTTGTTCCATACCAGTCAGTTTTACAGAGTTTTCTTCCCTTCTTCTTCACTGCTCTTATTTCGTTCTTCTCTTCTCCTTCTTCCCTTCTTAGTCTTCTTCTCTGCTCCTTCTTCCTTCTTCTTCTTCTTCAATGCTCTTCTTCAAAAACTAGTTCTTCATCAACTGACGTAGCTCCCTTCTCCATCTTCATATAATGCAGTTTCTTCTTCATTTTCTTTTTGTTTGGTGGGTATTCTCCTTCTTTCCTTCTTCTTCTTTTCACTGCTCTTCTTCAATACCTCTTCACTTTTCAAAAACTAGTTCTTCATCAACTGACTAGCTCTCATCTCCTTCTTCATGTAATTTTTTTTGGTGGGTCCCATACAAGAGGTTAACCCCTTGCATCAGGTCAAGCAGGTTACCTTATTTTATGTAGTTGAGGTTCAACTGCTTTTTATGTATAGTACACAGAAGTTTTTTTTTTTGTACCGTAGAAGACCCAATTAAGTGAGGTTAATCAATTTCGAGAGAGAGAGAGACTTAGCGATCACGGGTTAACTTGCAGAGATACGAGATGTCACCTCATCTCTAGAGTCTTCTCATTTATGAGAGATTCTCTTCTTATGTGAGCGTATACCATGTTTGGAAGAGAGATCCTCTCTCCAATTACTAATTATGTATACCAGGTTTGGAAGAGAGATCCTCTCTTCATTACTGAGATAATTAAGGTTAATCAGTTTCCTCTATGTGAGAGAGAGAGAGCCCTCAATTTTTAAAAAAATTCAATAAGGCCCGTGTTTTTATAATATATTAATACAAATTGCTTTTTTGAAATTTTGTTTTTGCTCCCAAAAGTTTTTTTGTTTCCTCTCTAAAAAAGTAATATAAATAAAAAAGTTAAAAAATTAAAATTATGAGTGGGTTAGAAGCCCCCACCCTCACTTTCTAATTCTTTATTCTATGTTCTCTCTTTGCAGAGAACCTCCACAAAACCCTAGCTCTCATCTAATCCTAAATTTAGGATTGTCAACGAGTTGAACCAGCTTGGCTAGGCCTCGACTCAAATGAGCCAACCTTGAGCTCTATAATTAGGCTCGTGAGCTGAGCTTGAGCTCCAAAAAAAGCTCTTTATCTTAACGAGCTTGGATAGGTTCGCCTCAGTTAAAGCTTGACTCGGTTTGTACACCAAATTATACATCCATATTCTATATCTTATATTATATACTAATACTAAACACATGTTTATATATTATATTATATATAATAATCATCAACTATAATATTAATGCATTTGCACAAATATAAGCTTTTTTAACGAGCTTGAGCCAAGCCCAAGTCCAAATTTTTTTAACGAGCCTAAACCGAGCTTAAGGTTTACAAGCCCGAGCCAAGCTGGGCAAAGTTCGGCTTAGTTCGACTCATTTGTAACCCAACCTAAACCCCATTTTTCTCCTTGCAAAAACCCCAACCGTTGGCGACCTAATATATATATGGACACAAGATACTTCAAAACCCTAGCTCCATTTGTATATATTGAGAAAGACATTCAATGTCATTGATAATGATGTAATCGTACAATGCTTTCAAAACATGAATAGCCTTAGGGAATAATTGTAAAATGATCCATTTTCAATCTTATTTTTATGTGTGGAAAAAAAAAATTTAGTCAAATGATTTTTTTTTTCTACTTTATGAATTGGAGAAATCAAACTAATAACCAATCAAATCTCGCTCCTCTTACAATAGAATCATGGCTCCGCCACTGGAGAGAGAAAAAGAGTAGAGAAGATAGGTAGTGTCAACTCGATTGTGCATCTCTTGTTGCTAGTTCCTAGCTATTGCCTACTTGTCATACTTTCTCGACTCACTCTCCTATCAAATTCGAATAATAATGTGAGAACAACTGTATTATAGAGGTCTAGGCATATGGTAGATTTGTCTCCTCCATATCCGCTTCAACAGTATACAACAAATAAGGATCCTGAAGGCCTAAACTATTCGTCTCACGTATGAAAATCCAGCAATTTGTATTTTAATTTTTCAAAACTGACACGAGTTTGTCAATGTTTTCCACCATATGAAAGAATATAATGAAATCAAATGGCTAATATAATTTGAATTGATAATTATTATATTTCATCACTTCAAATGGGATCTTTCAGATGGTGGATCCCAATCATTTTCAAAAGCAAGACATCGGTACCGTTGATACCCCATAAATAAGGCACCGGTATTCTCCTTTTCTGGATTTCCCCTTTGGGTAACCCCTTGGTACCCACTTGATACTGGCCCCTCCATGATTGGTGCTGTAAGGATGGCTGAAACCCTTTGCTGTAGAAGATGCGAGCCCTTCAGATGGTGGATCCCAAACATTTTCAAAAGCAAGACACATATCCTAATTTGATGCCCAATGCCCTTGTATTATTAAGGCCCATGCCCTTAATTTTTCCTTCGATGCTGAATATCAGGATCCTAGTTAGCAAATTCGCATACCATACATATATAATATTTGAACGTATCTTTTTGGAAAAAAAAATATTTGAATGTATATCTTTTAAAAAAAAAAAAAAATATTCCATACGCTATGCCCAATTCAATTTCAATGAAAAATACTCATACAATTAATTCAGTTAATTGAGTTTCTCGTCCTCTCAATCAATTTTCTTGGACGTAGCCTATTTCTTCATGCTAAATAGCATCAATCTCTCTTTCCTCATATTCTTCTTTTCTACACCAAAATCTAGTTCTTACCCCCCCGCCCCCCACATTCTTCTTTTCTATAGAAGAGGTCTATTTCTTAATCATTATTAATCCCCCACTCTCTATCCTTGTTATTTTTTTAGAAGAAATTTTTATATTTTTATTTTTTTAATTCATAGTTATACAATTTTGTCTCATTTGTAACAGAAAGCATAAAACAGTAAGCTAGTTCTAACAATTTGTATAGAATTAATAAGTAATAAATTATTGTTCAATAATTTAAGTTTTTACCCATCTTGTGTGCTAAATGCAAATGGCTTCTATAATTAGGCTCAATACATTCAAATTTTTAATCACCAACTTTTGAAGTGAGAAAGCGTTATACACGAATATAACTATCTCCGAGGTCCTTATAATTTGCGACCAAATTTTTTCATTCTATTTAATGCTAAATCCAAATTATTCTCGAATGTTTTCAAAACCGCATTGTTCCTATCATGAATTAAAAGCAAGACTGCACAAAGTTCGTTTATTGGAAGTAACCGGACACTTTGGCTGAGAATTGCTTCAGAAGAAGATGACACATTTACTTCCGCAGATTCATCCCAACTTATTGGAGATAATAGAAGTTCTAATTTCTGGTTTAACAGCGTATAATAAAAAATAACAAATTAGTTGAGAATTGTTCCTTTGAAATTTTTGCCTTTAAATTGTTTTCCATTACAGTTCCAGGCTTGTTCCTTTATGAGCTTCATTTCTTTATGAGCTGGTTCGATTAAGAAGCAAATGAAAAAATTAATAGAAACCCTAAGTTCTCAAATCACAGCAAGAAGAAAACCCTCAACCCTCTTGTGAGCGTCGTGCGCACAAGAACAAGAGAAGAAAATGAGCCAGCTTAAGCTCGTTCTCAAAATCGCAGTAAAAAGAGAAGAAGATGAGAAACAGTCGATTTGAAGATTGAGCTTGTTCCCAAATCGAAGCAAGACGAAATTCCTCAACCCTAGCTCTTGTGTCGTGCGCATAAAAGGAAGAGAAGAAAATGAGAAACAGTCAATCGTTCCCAAATTGTTCAAGCAAAAGGAAGAGAAGAAGGTGAACAAGCTTGAGCTCGTTCTCAAAATCGAATAGGAAGAGAAGAAGAAAATGGCAAAAGAGATAGGAGTCAAACTGCCATTTTAGAAAATTATCTTAAGGGCAATTTTGGCATTTCATCATTTCTACTTAAAAATTCACTGAATCTTAAAATGTTTTAAAGAGCTTGAGCTAACAACAAAAAGACTTTTTCATAGCACTAAAACGTCATTTGTATCGTGTGCATTTCCCTTACCTTAAAAAAACCCTAAAAGAAACAATTGGAGGAATCATATTTTCCTGTGAACTGGTACAGAAAAGTGCTCCATAAGCATTCCCCGATGAAAAGTTTGGCAAGTATTGGTTGTACCTATACCACAGATCCCTAGCAATTTTCATAGTAAAACCAATGAACAATTACCTTAAAACAAGTATATTTCCTTTGGTGGTAAATTTCAGATTATTGGAGGCCCAGCAATTGTTAACAAGGATGAATCGCATACAGAAGATCAGAGGAATCATAATACACATCACAATCGACCCCAATGATGAGTAACATACTACCTTACGGTTTTGCTCTTCTTCCATTGCTACGTATGTATGCCGTATCTCGAATGGATCCGGCAATTGCTAAGAAGGAGAATTGGCGCTTATGAAGCCAATCACTTATTCTGGTGGCTTCAGCAGAACCAAGGGGCAGCCTCTCATCTTTCTTTGGAGAAGCATATGATCTCCAACGCTTCAAGCTTCACCAGAAGGTTCACTAGATGACGTGTCAGTTCCATAGTTCCACAAATGTCTCAACTCACCTCTCACTAAACCCAATATAACAATAAGTCCTACATAGCAAACTCAGAAAAGAAACCTTATGTCAGCAAACAGATTTATTTATTTTTATCATCAACAGATCACAAACACGCACATTCTGCCTGAAGTGGCATCACATGTGACATTACCTAGTGTACACGGAACTAGGTAGAGAAGTGCAGGCTGACCATGTCCATCCATTAGATATAAACCTAGGTAAGTAAGGAACAGGCCTGCAGTAGGGAGAACTCGTCAGAAACTAGGAAATAATACATTTAAGGTTTGTCTTCTTGCTAAAAACCATTGAACACGTAAATAAAAACAACGCGCTATAGAACCAGATCGAGGGTCAGTAGATAAATATTTCTCAGAACTAGTGGGAATTTATTCTAGGATAGGAACATTTTCATTTGATCAACTAGAAAAAGGTTATGATAGTTTATTGGCCAAATATTCTGATGTAGCCAAGTAAATATCTTCAATTGTATTTGAGAAATAGTTTTGCTTCTTTCCAGGGCTAAATATCCGAGTTCTAACATTAGGCATTACCACTCCATTATTGGAGATCTTAGAAGGAAGTACACCAATGGTATTTCAGAGTCAAAAAATGACAAATGGCATGACAGATGATCCCAACACACTTTTGACAGGAACATAATCTGTTACCATATGAATAATTAACATGAACATTTTGGATTAGCAAAAAAAGATATACCAGGAGAATCACTCAATTTTCCACAATATTGTTCATAACATTAAGATCCCATCATCAATGCTGATAAAATTCTTGTTTTGGAGCTTGAGTTGAAATCATGCCGTTATTTGAAATTGTAGCTGAAGAAATATCATCATTAATAAGCTTTTCATTGAGGTATCTAGATCTGCAAGTCATAGGTGTCAACGAGTCTGACTCATGCCAAATTCTTCAAAACCATAAGTCTAGTAAATTGATTATCTGCGAACCTTTAAGACAATTCTTCAATATGAATGAGACGGGATTTTTTGTTCCTTCTTTAATTTCTCCTTAGTTGAGTTAGATGTCATTTTCAGAGAAATCGACTTAGTTTTGCCATGTTGAACCATTGTAAATTGAAAGTTCACTGCACGTTCTGTCCTAAGAGATCTATCTATATAGATGTCACACATATATTTAAGTTGAATGTCTTGGAGTATACACATTTAATTTTGTTTCCACATATATTATATATCCGCATGTATTAAGAATGTATCAATCAACTCAGATAGCAGATGTAACCAGAGTAACTTCTTATATTATGCGATACTTCCTTAAAAGTTCCAAATAATACCTTAATAAACCAGAGAAAATAATAGTCTTCATCAACTGTGCATTTATTTTAATTCTTTCCCCAAATTTCAATTTTTTATTTAGTTTTCCAATACTTCAATTCATCAAGTTGGGAAGTAATCAAAGAGTTGAGTGAGATTTTGGCTTGAGACAAAAAGAGAGAAAGTTTTAGTCCTTGGTAGAACAAAATAAGCATTTCATGAAGGATTGGTGACCATCCACTGTTGCTATCGTTAGCAAAGTGTGGTAGACATACAATTCTAATACAAATACCATTGCCACACAAGTTATATGTTAAGGATGGAAAATTACCGTATTTGTTATCTTGCATACAATAACTATTAAAACCTTATGCAAAATATTCTCCCTGGAGTAGACTGGTGTTTAAATAAGCTTTTACTTCATTTTGGGATTGGGCCCCAGGAGGAAAGACTTGTATCACCATCAGAAATTAATTTGGCATAAATAGGGTCAAGAATGAATGATATTTGGGGTCAAAGAAACATCAAAATTATCCTCCTAGAGTGTTTTTTTTTTCACCTGTTTACATCTTCTTCATTAAGGTTGTAAGTGCCATCGTCAAAAATGTCACTCCCTTAGTTTGTCAATTTCATGACAAGTATTCCATGAAGATGCCTATGCAAGCTCTACAAATTATCCCCCTAGAGTTTTTTTTTCCACCTGTTTGCATCTTCTTCATTAAGGTTGTTAGTGCCATAGTGTTAGAGCCATGTATATTTGTACTATAAATTTCATATCTCCTCGTGCCATTGTATCAAAAGCTTAATAGCTACCTTATAGAGGGGGTGGCTGTACTAATTCAGTGGCCTAAACTTGGCACCATTGTTATGCAACCTGCCCTTCTAGTACCCATTGACTAGCATTGGGTGCCTTCTAGCACATGGTAATTGTCTTCTTTGTATATCAATAAAGATTTCTTATTCCTTCCATTGCATTGTGTGCTGTGTTTGCATCTTGTTTATACTTTACAGGCTGACTAGTGGGCGTACGAGTGCCACACGGGCCATTTGAAAGAATTGGCCGTGACAGTTGATATCAGAGCGAGACAAGCAAGACATGCAAACAAGGAATAGTACCCGAAGCGCGACGACTGATCCAACACCATCTGATAGCCCTAGCATCGACACCATGGATCTTCTCTTAGAGCACATGGTCGCTATTGAGCAACGTTTTGAACGGATCGAAACGTTGGATACCATGTTGGAGCGGATGCAAGACTATGTAGCAACAGTGGAGTTGGAGCATCAAGAGTTGAAGGGAAA